>JPKD01000903.1:0-32285 GCA_000750935.1 Pseudogymnoascus sp. VKM F-4519 (FW-2642)
GCCCAGGTGCGGCGGGGGCCTTCGATGCCGAGGTCTGTGGCGGGGGGAGTTAGTTGTGTGCTTCTCTTTTTTGGAGAAATGGGAGGAGGAAGGGAAAAAGGGGAAGGGTGGGGTGATAAAGGGGAAAAGTGGAAAAAAGGGGGGTATAACAAACCTTGCATAGCAACCATCAAGGCACAAATGAATTTATTGCGCCTCTGCAGACGCAACAACTCATTCTGCCAGTTACTCTTATAGAAGAAGACAACATTCATACTGATGCTATACGCCTCGTACACCGTCCTCAGCTCCGTCAGGATATTACTCTGATACTCCCTATTCTCCGTCGCCACGAACTCCATCAGCGCCACCCTCAGCCCCTCCAACTGCTCAATCGTCGTTCCGAACTTCATCGTCACCGGGACCGCCTCGGCGAGTCCACCACTGCGGCGCTGGTTCAGTATGAAGAGGGTATTCAGGTAGCTGTTGGGAGCTTGCACGACGTGTCCTTCCATCTTCTTGAACTCGGTGAATAGGAGCGCTATTTCCTTGACGAAGTAATCATCCCCCAACCCCGCCGCCCCCGTGTTACCATAGATGGTAACACGATCCCCGACATCGAAGGGGTGCTTAATGAAGACAAAAATAATACTCTGCAGCACCTCCTGCGCCGTCACGCTGAACAGCCAAGACAAGGCCAAAACTGCCGATCCAGCACTCGTCAGCACACCCGCCGCAGACGTCGAGATCAGCGAGATAAACACCAGAATCGTAATCACCGCCACAATAAACAAGAACAAATCATCCAGCTTCCCCACCACCGAATCCAAATCCTTCAACGACGCCGTGATAGCCTTCCTCTCGCGCCCGATCTCCACGCACACAGCTTCGAGCTCCTCCATACTGATATCCCCATTCATATCCTTATCAAACATCCCGAACGCCGCATCCGCCTCCTCATTATTATCAAACGCCGGCGCCAAATCCTCATCCGCCACCGTCTCCGCGCCCTCCGGCGCAAACGTGCGATGCAGGCGTCGCGCGAGCACTTGGCTCCCCGAGGTACTGCTGAGGAGCTGACTAACGACCTGCTGCGGCTGAGCGGTTGATTCGACTTCGCGCCCTGCAAAGTCTCCCGCTACTCTCCCCGCGACGTTGCCGACGCGGTTGAAACCCTGTTTTACGCCTTTGCCGGCCTTGTTGATGTATTTTAAGGGGGTTTTGAGACCGGTGGCTTCGTCGGTGGGGGAGGGGGCTTCGAAGTCGGAGTCTTTCATGGCGATTTTCTCGCGCGAGTAGACGTACAGCTTGACGAGGGAGCTGGTTTGGAATTTGTTGATCTCGATGCGGTCGGCGTAGGTGCGGAGGTGGAAGCTGATGGCGATGAGTTGGATGATTATTTTCTCGATGAAGTTGAGGGTGGCGCAGATGAAGATCGAGATTATCACTTTGTTCATTGTTTTCTCCCAGCCGCGAGTGGTCTTGTCGCCGTCGGAGTGGTGGTTTACCATTGTTGGGAGGAATGAGACTTCCACTGCGAGCCACCAGAAGAAGAGCGCGATGGGGACTTCCAGCTGCCTTGCCATGTCTCGCCACACCTTCTCCGAGTTGGTGAAGATGGTAGCGATGAGACCGACTGGGTAGGGGATGCACTTGGCGATGATCCGGCCCAGCCAGAGCGTAAGCCAGAAAATCTCAAGCCAAATACAAAACCACATCAACCTGACGTCTCCCACCGTAGCATCTTTGAACAGGAATGCCCCGAGAAGCAGCGGGATCAGTATAATCAGCGCAATCGGCGTGATATAGCAGAGATACCGCACGATGAAACTCGATTGGTGGACTTTGATAAACATCTTCGCCAGCCGCGTTGCCGGTTTGGCGGGCGGCTGATACACCTTGGTCTGCTCGTAGACGGGCGTGGTGCCGATATCAAATTCATCCGCCGGCTCGGTATTCACCCTCGACCTTGTCCGGGCGAGAGATCTGGTCCTCGACAGGGTCTCAGAGTGTCTTTCTCTTTCTCTTTCCTCGTTCGCCTGGTTGACCGTCGACTCGGCCTTCAGCATCTCGAGCTCGTCGTCGAGCTGCTGGGACTGCTTCTGCTCGAACGGTGACATCGGGGAGCACCCCCGGGTATGGAGGCGTTCGGGGCCTCTGTCATAGCTCGTATGTACACGCAGCTTATTTTTGTCGATATATTCATCCGTAGATTCATCGTCATCTACCGTGCTCTCGGATGGGCGGCGTCGCCTTGGCGCATCGGAATCGAACGCTGGGAAGGCATATTGATCTGATTGATCTACGTCTTTGAATTCCGTAGTTTGAGGAGGCATTGCTGGCCAGCCAACATTCGAGTTTCGAGATGGGTATATATGCGATTAGGGAGGTAACGACAGTATGTTGAAGAAGAGAGATTATCACAGTTTGGGAATCGATGATGGGCAGATAGATGAGCGGTTGCGCATCTCCGTTCCAAAATAGAAACCTCACACTAGGCCACATTGAAGAGGTAACCGGTTGGCCGCCGTGCAAGTTGACCCAGGGGAGAGTCGAGAATCACATATGGAGAAGGGGATGCTACCAATTAGGTCAAGAATGAGGGAATCAGGGCACTGAGAGTGGCGGAGGGGGAGCGGTACAGTGGGTTTTGGATGGGGAGGAAAGATGGAGATATGGAGATAGAAGATTGAACGGGGCAAGAAAAGTGGACGTAGGAGGAGCACTATGAGGTCTAGTGTCCAACGGGGTGCCTCACTAGGAACCCACCAACCGATGCCGAACGGGGTTCAGAGCAAGATAAGGGAGCGGGTTGAACCCTGGACGAGTCTGGAAAAGTCCAGACCGGAGGCTGTACAGGTTATGATTTAGGATTTACCTCTGTGAGACATGAGAGAAAGAATGGGCATCTCCACTGGACGACGATCGGGCGGGAGGGTGATGATAGACGGCCCAGCCATACATACCGAAGAAGTAGCTAGTAAACGAAGTAGGAGATATTAGGAATATCACACAAATTAGACCAGGGCCAGCTTCTCCGTGGCAAAGCGGTCGAAAATTGTTTATTTTAGTCCGAGGTCGCAAGTTTGGTACTTGGTTATGGGTGGTGGATATGTTGGAAAGTCAAGTACTGTTCATAGTGACGTCAGATTCTGATATCTCCTCGTAAATAACCCTGAGCTTTACAACAGCTTGTTACTCGACTTACAAGGATTTATACGCACTTATACCCATTTATGAGCATTTTATACCCATTTTCCGCCACCTACATCCCGTCTCCGCCATGCATTTTCATCATCGTCGTGCAAATAAGAGTGTTGGATACTAACTGCTTGTGGGCTTCCGATGGGGTCCCCTGGGGCTGTGGCGTTATTAACGGGCGGAACGAAACGGAAACGCAGGCTCTGTGCCGCGCGCTCTCCACCTTGGCGCAGGGAGATCTTCGGTAGAGTACCCTTTTTAATCTGGGATTTTAATTTGTATTGCAATTTATATTACGATAGCATACAGCATAATCGTACGAGTGAGTGAGTATCTTTACAGAAATGTTGGAAAGATGTCGACATAACGCTGCTTTAGCTAAAGTGCGGATTCACCTGGAAGTTGGACTCTCATATCACGTGTATTCTTATTCTCTTGGCTAGTTTACACATGAAGTAGTTTAATGGACAGCCTTTCATCATCACTTGAGACAGCATGAGCCTCTATACGAAGACGCGACAGCATAGGCCTCTGTGTGCAAAGACGAGACACCATAAGCCTCTATAAGAAGCAGTAGACAAATCCCTCCAGCTGCACCCACCACAGCCTACCAGGCTACCCCCTTTTCCACCTTAGCCGCAGCAGTCTTCTTCTCCTCCCTCTTCCTCCTCTCCTCCCCCCTCAACACCTCCCCAAACGGATTCCGATTCCACCCCCCCACCCCCTCCATCCCCTTCACCACCGCCGCCGCCGTCCTAGCCACCTCCTCAACCCCATTCTTCAATTCCTCTCCCCAATGCTTTCTCTCTCCCCCAACCTCGATCTCCTCGCCAAGCATTCCCTCCCATCCTTTTCCGCTAAGGCTCACCTCGAACCAGCGTGATTCTTGGTGAGTCTCTCCTCGTCCGGGGCGTGTGGAGGCACGATAGACGATTTGGCCGGAGGGACTGTGGCCGACGCGCGAGACGAGGAGGTCGTGCATTTCGGTTATGTGGAGGAGGATGGTGCCGGTGGTGCTGGTGTAGGTGCATTTTCGGGCGAGGCGGATGGTGGGGAAGGAGAGGGCGTGGGGGGCGGGGAGGGTGAAGGAGAGGGTTAGGTTTGTGATGTCTGTGTTGGGTCTGTTCGAAAGGAAGGAAACAAGTTAGCTGTGCTCTCGAACGTGTGGGTGTGTGTTCGCGATTAAAATATTGTGGGATAAGGAAAAAGGGGAACTCACGGAACATAAAGACCCTCAACCAACTCCTCTGCCCACTCCTTGTACTCACCCTCCACCTCCTGTCTCCCCGTACCACAAACCTTGAAATCCCACACGCGCTTAAGGCAATGCACCCACGTCTCCCCCAAACACCTCTCCCCCGTCTCACACTTCCACCGAAACGTCTCCGCATCAACCGTCACCACAAACTTCCCATCTTCTCCCCCAGCACCCCCATCTCTCGGATCAATACAAGAGAATATATACTCAACCCCCCACTTCGGCGTCTTTCCCCAAAACTTGCCATCTTGCTCAAACAACTTCATCCCAACAATCGCCTCGACGTCTCCCGCCTCCTCGGTAACAAGTGTAGTCATATCGGCTCTACGTCCCCCCTCAAACCATCTCGCCATTCTCTTCCTATCCACGATACCCGCCGTTCCACGGGCGTCAGACTCAGAAAGCTGCAGCGCATCGTGGGCGATCCAGATACGTCCGATCTTCACCTCGAGTTTGGCGCTGCCACGCCAGCCGCGCAGGGCCTGAAGGAGCGGCGCGGTGGCGGTGTGGAGGGAGGTGATGAAGTGGGTGCTGAGGAGGGATGGGGGAGCAGCACGCACGAAGGTATTTCCGACCCAGTGGCCTTTGGGGTTTGGGGCGGCACGGAGGTTCATGGTGTGGTGGTAGGTGCGGGTTGAGGGCTCGGAGGTGGTTTGGAGGGTTTCCATGAGTGGTTGTGGAGAACCTGTGGTTGGTTTGGGGGGCTCGGAGGGCGTTTTGACAGGCTCAGCTGGTGCGCTTGGTGCAATTGGCGCGGTGAGTGCGGTGGGCAGAAGCGAAAGGGGTTGCAGGGTGAGAGAGATGCTGTCTTCGATGTCCATGTCGAGGAGGGATCCGCGTTGGGGAGCTGCGCGTTGGGGACCTGGGTCTCGAACTAGGGGTTCGAAGAGACGTCTGAGGTGCGGTAGATGTCTGAACTCCGGTGGTATGGTGTCGATGGCAGTCGCAGCCTGGACTGGGGAGACACTAGCGTTCTGCTTCTTTGCATCCCTGGTGGAAGTTGTTCCACCGATCTCAGCAGCCCGGGCATTCTCGCCAGCCTTTTGCTTCTTTGCATCGACACCGAGAGTTTTCCCAGCGCTCTCAGCAACCCGACTATTCTCGCCAGCCTTCTGCTTCTTTGCATCCCCAGTGGAAGTTTTCCCAGTGCTCTCAGCAGCCCGAATACTCTCACCAGCCTTTTGCTTCTTTGCATCGACACCGAGAGTTTTCCCAGCGCTCTCAGCAGCCTGACTACTCTCGCCGACCTTTTCTTTGACAGGGGAAATCAAACCCTTCTCCTCGATTGGTACATCCTCCGGCTGACTACTCTCGCCGACCTTTTCTTTGACAGGGGAAATCAAACCCTTCTCCTCGATTGGTACATCCTCCGGCACCGGTTCACCCTCCTTCACACCCCTAACCCAAACCACAATTTCCTCTTTCTTCTCAAGCTTAATATCCTCCTCCACCTCTTCGCCATCCACCTGCTCCACGTCCTCAATTACTCCCACCAACGGATCCACATCTCCTTTCCCAGCAAACTTATGCTTCGCAAACACCTTATACTCACCCCCCTTCTGCGACTCGTTAGTCACCGGGTCCGGTTTCTTTGGCAATGGCAAAGGGCGGAGGCCGCGTCGGTTCTCATTGTAGATGGCGCAGCGCAGGACGGCAGATTTGGAGAGGGCAAGGTAGGGACTGTTGAGTGTGGGTGGGTAGGCGGAGATATCGAGGAGGGTGTTTTCGTAGAGGTCGAGTGCGTGGATTACTTTTAGAGGGGTAGGGACGGGAGCGTATTCGGTGTGCTCTTCGGCGTAGAAGAGGTGGGTTTGGTTGGGAAAAGGGTTGTTGAAGAGGGGAACCTGGGGGGTTGTTAGTGACAGCTGGTGATGAGTGGGTGGGAAAGGGGAAAGGGGGCCCTTACCTCGTAGTCTCGAACTTTATCGAGTTTGAGAATTGCACGGTGGCAAGTTTCCTGGTTGGGACCGACAATTGTAATTATCCTCGCCTCAGAGTTATACGTCAAAGTACACTCAGTGAGTTGCCCAATCTTCGCTAGCAGCTGAGTACTAAAGAGACTACCGAGTTGCTCAATCCTTGGGCACGACCACTCTGTCTTCATGAATCCCTTAAGTAGGACCTCATCCGCAGCTTCCTTAATCTCTGTACGCACTCCGAAGGGGATTGGTCCGATCTTGGTGGCTAGAGTGCTCTCCTTCTATGAAAGAGTATGGGTTAGTCATGCACATATCACGATCACACTTTTACGAAGACTTACCTCAACAGTTGGCCCAACCTGTTCCTTGAGGAAGGCGTCAATCACACGAGAAAACCTAGTATACACCATTGCCTTTTCTGTCGGGAGACAGTCGATCTTGAAGAAGTGCTTGTCATGGTCGTAGCTGAGTCGTGCAGTCTGCCAGGTCGCATTGTTAGTCTGATATGCATAACTGCAGCTAAATCGGGGTATCCCCGCAGTAATATGCGGGTACGGGGTACGGGGATAGTAGATCGGGGATTGGGGATGGCATATCAACAGAACTAGATCTGGGAACAGGGTGAGAGGGGAGAGAGAATAAACTTACAAGTCCGAGACCTTCAATTTCAGCAGCAAAGTTGACCTCTAGCTGCTCCTTCGCAGCAGGAGTAACAGTCCAGGAACAGGTGTAGTAGAACACAGCTGGGGCAGAGCCCTGGTACTGTGAGGAGAAGAAGTTGTAGTATGACATCGTCAGGGATCTTATGGGGACAAACACCCTGCCTCGAGATTGTAGAAATATAAGCTTATATAAAGCCTTATTGTAAGGTGAGCATAGAGCAAGGTCACTTACTCTATGCAAGTATGAAAGTAGAAGTTGATGTAACAGAATTGCAAAGTTAGGTGTTGAGAAAGGTCAACTTGTGTTTTGTGAATTTTGGAGATTATGGGGGGGGGTGAAATACTGGGGCAACAGAACAACCCCATAAGCATTTTGGTAGTTTGCTTGAAGGGACTGAGGCGACAAGGCATATATAAAATATGCTTAGGGGGTGACAAATGGACAAAGAAACTGAGAACAAAGAAATGCAGCAAACAAAGAACAATGGCTTGAGGCTAGAAAATCGATTTATACAGTACTATAAGGACAGAACCCCTCCATCCCCCAAAATTAAGCTACTAGATTATTTAAGAAGCCAATTAAACCTTCATCACAAGTTGAGAACAAGACATATACAGAAAAATAAAGCCATTAGACAGACGGGTATACAAACAGGATTGGAATAAAGTACGGCAAAAGCCTATCCATCCTTGCCAACTTGTTATAAACGCCAACAATGCCTGCCTGCCGTCCAAAGGCTCCCATATCTGCCAAGTAGTAGGTCCCGTATCTGTCATCTCCCTCTCCATTACCAGTGCCAAGCCAATCCGCCACACTATGATGTATGCCGTTCTATAGTAGTCGTTAAAAAGTCCCCCTTCATTTGGAATTTCATTATCCTTCGCCAAGTGTGTGTGGTGTATGTGCCGTCGTTGCAAAAACAAAACTCCCGTCGTTAAAAAAAAGGTTCCATTAGAGTTTCCCCCGCCCCGCTCAATCTGCATCTCTGTTCTTGTTGACCCCGAGCGCCCACTTTAGCTTATGGAGCGCCTCCTTCGTTTCGGCGAGGGTCTCTTCATTAGCCTTCTCCTGCGCGCGTGCCTTAGTCCTGATACCAGCAAGCGAGGCATCCTGCTCATCCCGGTGTGCCTTCGACGTCTCGGCAATCGTTTTATTCTCTTCTTGCAAACGCGCCAGGTTCTCCCGTTGCTCATTGCACAGCTGTTGCAGCGCATCCAGACGTTCGCCATCGCGTAACCGCTCCTGCACCAGCCCGGTGATCTCGCCGCCCAGCTTGCGCACCGTACGGTCGACCACCTCGCCTTGCTCTTTCCAGTGGCTCGTCAGTGCCTTATATCGACCTTCCATTAGCAGCGCATAGTTGGCCGCCTCGTCGACTTTCTGCTTCGACTCGATCTCCAGCCTCTCCATTGCCTCGCGCCATGTGCGCTCACGGTCAACAGCGTCGTCGGCCCGGCGTTTCTCGGCGTCGATATGGTCCTTGATATCCGCGAGCTGTCTCTCACGCTTTTTGAGTAGAGTCTTGTTGATGGCGGCGTCGTGGAGACGGCCCTCATAGTCGGTTTCTATGACGTTGATCCGCTCCTCGGTCATTATGACGGCTTGGCGCGCCTCCTCAAGGTGCAGTCGCTCGATCTGAAGATCCCGTTTCAACATGTCGTTTTCTCCCATCAGACGCTCGATCACTCGTCCACTCTTTCCAAGATTTGCACGGCCCACGGCAGAGCTCCATTGCCCGTTCGGCGTCGAGCCGTTGCTTCCGCCACCGTTATCCTCGGCGATGGGGATGTTGGGAGGGTAGTTCTTGGTGCCGCCAAATTCGGCAGATATCATTCGCACAGACGAAACCCGGGGTATCCCCAATCGTGAATCCACCGGGGTGGAGGGTGTGGCATTGGGTCGGTTTTCGGTGTTGGTTCCATTTCCCCCAGCACCGGCATTGTTATTCCCAGCAGCTCTCTGCTTTTCGACTTTCATAGAGTCCATCGACGGCTTAGAAGAAGGTTTGTATAAAGGTTGGCCAACATCATCGTCGTCTTTGTTCGTCACTAGCTTCACGCTATTCATGGCTGCGGCAGACATTGGTGACAGTGATCTTGAATGAGCATCGACAGGGCGGGCAATTGAATCTTCTCGAAGGCCTCTGCGGGAGGTGTCTGTATCTGTTTTGTGTCAGGAACACGATCAGGTAGCGCCAACTGCATGGATTGACACGCCTAGACGTCATTTGTGGGAATTCAGGGTCGCAATTCTAGAGTAGGGGACCTCTTCGCCCGAGATCTCAGGCGCGAAGGATTAACTGGCAAGGCGGCTGGCAAACCAGCGAGGTTGCTTACTTTGATCTGGCAACCCGTGTTTATGAATCGGTACTGTCCCTTGGGGATATTCTCGACCCATGGCTCATCTCGCCAGCTCGTCAAACAAATAATATGTACGTCTCACACAGTCTCAACAGCGGTGCCAACAAACAAAGAGCAGTAGTAGTAATATGGAAACCAGAACGTAACGAGTGACTGGCGATATACGCAAAACGAAGCGCTTCTATGTGAGAGAGAGAGATATGGTACAGGAATTGGCGGCGATCGCGATGAAGGTCGGTCGCCTCAATTATACACTTCCCCTGGCCCTGGTTCCACTGTTACCCGCGTTTCCCAAATTGTCCATGGTTACCGCCTTACGAACGCGGCTGTGGCCGCATCATTGCTGACTGGGCAACGACAGCCTATCAACCCGCATCAAGAGCAGATGTTTTGCATGAAACGAAACAGATTTGGCAAATTTGGGGAGGTAATGCTTGAAGGGTTTAAGGTCGATCCACATCAATGCGCTTATTTTAATGGTTGTAGGGAATACATGGAACAGGTTGCGAGTCGTGCTGTCACATAATTGCGGTGCACACGAGAGACAGGAGAGTACTATCATATCGCTTATATTACTATAGGCCAGAAATTTAATCATTGAATGCTCTCTGCCATTCTGCCAACTCCTCCTTATTCGTACACCTCTTGGCACAGGTATCTAGCTAACGGGATTGCTCCGCCCTCATAATTCCCAAAAAGAAAAACGCCCTTCTAATGCATTAAATCGCCATCCCTATTGTCCCAAGCCTTGCAAATGCCAGTACAGATACACGAAGGGGTATCCCTATCTTACTCAGGCCGTTAACGGCGCTCCGTTCTTCCCTTCAGACCCGGCGATCAGTTTTGATTCACTGTCGTTTGTGTCGCTGTTTCGCTCGATGAACCCAGGGCGCCATTTGGTCAGGTATTTCGCTGCCATTGGCTTGGCATCGTCATCTGTACAATGTTAGATATATATGGCGTGCGGAGGGTTTAAATATACTTACAAGTCCGCCATACGTCCCCCACGGCATCCAAGGCAATCTCTCGAACTGGTGGGCGCATCATGACGAGGTACAGCAGGCTGGTCAAGGCGAGATTGACCATAGCGGGATCTCTGCATAACCCCTTCACCCTCTCGAGCATCTCAGCAGTGAGTCTTGGAATCTCGCCCAGAAACCTCGTCAGAACTTTATCGCGAGCGTCGAGATATGGCATCATACCATCCAGCACTCGGAGCACCCATTTGTCGTAATGACTTGTTGTAACTGCTCCGGCCCTCTCCTGGATCCGATCATTGTACCACTCCTCGCATAGCCAAGCAACAGCCGTCTCAATCCGATGCCTAAAATCCTCAAGAACGTATAGGTAGAGTGCATCCCGGATATTATCACCAAGAGTCACCCTCGCCTCGCCACCTTCTGATTTTACTACGCTTGTAGTGTCTTCTAAACCAGCCGGCGCACGAGTTGCCAACCTCGTCACGATCGTGACCCATGCCTCCCTGTCATATGTGCTGGCAGCAAGGCGGTTGATTCCAGCTTTATTCTTCTTCAATGCAGGGTCCTCGAGCGTTTGCATCACTGAGAAGACACGCGCAACTGTATTTTTCCCATTCTCCATCACTTCTTCGCTGGTAAGAGCTTGCGGTTCCGGCATCTTAAATGGCCCGAGTGCCACCACCGGAGGTCGGTCTGGCGACTCTTCTGGCGGGGCATTGTCGAGTTTGTTCAATATTTGCTCGGTATCCTCCGCCGCCTCGAAGTCGGGCTCGTAATCGTCGTCATCTTCTTCCACACCCAGCGGTGCTGTATCTGGGTTCAACTGTGAAATTGCAGTCTGAGTTCCGAAAGATTCAAAGCGATCGCGGACACCCTATGGTCGTAATTAGTTACTGGTCAATCTCTACATAGCAAACATGGACTTACCTTGATAGCTTGCTTCAAAAGACCCTCGTCCAGTTGTGACATGAGGGCCACTCCAATCGACGCAACCAAGTCTTCCGGTATTTGTGAGACATCAAATATCAACCCTTTGTCCTGTGTGATTGTGAACAACTCCGCGATGGTGTGTGGTCCTGGGCTGAACGGTGGGATGACAAGGTTCATTATTGGAGCAGCAACAGCAGCTCCAAGCTTCTGTCGTTTGGCTGCGTCGTTCGCATCCACCAGTTCAGGGGGACCGCGCTTCCTGTGTGCTTCATCGAATATCTCCGTTCGTGACCGGATGAGACGCTCGACATATTGCTGAATGCGCAAGGCCATGGGACCTTGGGGATCACTACACCGCACCAGTCAGTATATCCTGACGCATATTGGGCATTGTGAGTCTAGCATACCGTTTGTGAACATGCATGAGCAATATCCGTGTTGTCTTCTCCATGGATTTTGCCATCACACGGAGTTTGGGCGTCATGGGCGAGTTTGCCAGTTTAAGGGGATTGAAGTTCAATATGGCATGGAGGATTTTATTGGCAATGGCCGGGCGAGCACGGATGAGGATGGAAAGGGAGTTTAAGGTGGCATCAATGAGTACAGCATCACTAATAACTTAGCAAGGCGGTATGTGAAGAGCGAGGGGAACTTACGTCGGGTTCTCGTGAAGTACTCCAAGCATCCTGTCCAACAGCCCAGATGCTTCGGCTTCAAGGTTTCGTTTTGGTATCAATGCATGATTTTCCGGCACCAATGCGAGGGATATGTCGAGTGGATCACCGTGCTGTGAGAATAATATCAGTGGATGAACCAAGAGACCTGCAGGGTGTCTGAATGTGCACTTACTCTTCCATCTCCATCTGGTGGTGCTGTTTGAGCCAGAACCACTCTTTGTGAGAATTTGATACAGCATATTCTGATTCCTGGAGGGGCGGTATCCCAAATTCGAAGGATCCTGGTCTTGATGGCGGCCATCTTCTCCCATGTCGGTTTGTCATATGGATTATTGATTCTAAGACAGACCATTGTTAGACGCGGTTCAACATGGGCATGACAAGGACAGAGCCATGAGGGTAGCAACAATCATGTCAAATTCCACAGCAAATTGCTAGGCTAAGTCAAGGGGGTATACATACATCCAACGGAGGACAAAAGGGTATATACTAGCTGCGGTCTGAACGACGCTCTTCACAACCGCAGGATCTTCGTTGACATTCTCGATCATAGACTTCAAGTTTTCCAGGACGATCAGACTCAGAGTTTCTCTCTGGCTGGAGGATACTGTTGGATTCGAGAAGGTTTCGGCCAGGAAGTCGGCACCCCATCTTCGTAATTCTACTCTGGCCGTAGGTCCAATAATCGGAAGTATCCCTTGAATAATCTGCGGATAATAGTTGCCGTCGCCCAGTACAAGGTTTCGCGCGGCATCAAGTTGACTCAGTTGGTCGCTGACTGACAGAGTAGGTGCTGCCATCGCTGCTACATGGAACTATGCGATTGAGTGGAGGGGATGTTGAAAGAGCCAAGGAGGGTCGTAGAAAGATGTTCAGGGAAATGTTATCGCTGTCGGGTTGGACAATGCCGACGTCGCTTGCATGCTGTATTCAAGTACCATAAAATAGTATATTCCCCGGGTGTCTACGTGTGTTATACCACCTTGATGCTGATTGTTGATTATTCTTTGATGGAAACGAAGTTGTTTGAAGTGCAGGACGTGACGTGAAGTTGCAGCGCAGGTGTAACATGATGCGGCGCAAGCTATGACCAGCATAATTCTGAATGGGCGCTAGTGTGAAAGTGGGTCTACTCTGCATCGCCGCCGCCAAAGTTCACTTGCCTCGTGCCGAAAGGACGGTATGGATGTTTCTTGTCAGCCCTTATAAATAAACTCAAGATGCCGATGTACGCTCGTTCCAAAGCCTGTGGATTCAATTGTTTACTAATGCCTTCTGCAGCATTCCCAAGTCGTCATACTATGACAAGAACTACAAGCAGTCCCCGGCCTTGATCCGGGCGAGGCGGCCGTATCTCATCAAGAACATGCTCACTGGCGTTGGCATCTTTGCTTTCACCATGGGGGTCTGTATGTTACCCGCTTATTAAGTGGTACGATACTCAGATTACTGACAATTGCCCCCAGATGCTCTCACGATCAGAGCCGTTGCCCAGGACGAGTTCGAAGACGTTATCGTCCCCGACGCCCCAAAGAAGACGACACCCCAGTAGGATAGGAAAGGATTGTAACAATAGGCGCTTAAGGGTTTACTTTCGCAATTTATGAGGAAGAATGAAATTCGCGGCATGGGCTGGAGCGGACATTGGGTGGTGACACAATTTACGATGGCTCAGGAGCGAACAAAGATTATATTTCTCTCCAAAGTGAGCGAGTGGAATCTCAACTTCATTGTACTACTATCAGTATAAACCAGAGTATGTACAGAATAACCTGATGTACAGTGTATATAATTTCATGGCGTCATAATTCGCCTGCCTGCCGTTCCAACCTATGCAGGGTATCCATCTCCATTAGTGCAATAAACCTCCTACAAAAGAAAAAAGAAACCTTGCTCTATACTCCACGCTAATTGCCAAATGTGAATCGCACCCGATGAGTGAAATTTGAATTAGAACCTCCCATTCGTGACTGTCGCCGGCTGTTCGCGCTTGACTCCCACCCCTCCTTCGTATGAGAACTCGTGGAGGGGTTCTTGCGGTCGTGGCGGACTGATTAAGGGCGGGTGTGAAGCCTCTGGTCCGGGCTCCACGTTTTGACGGTTCTCGTGAGGCTTGGGCTGTTCATTAACAGCTGCGGGTAGCCTACTCTGCTCCAGTAGCATCGACGGCCGCCGACTCCCAAGTGGAGAAGGTCCCATCTTTTGTGGTTGTGGCGCATTATTGAAAGTGCCTATCTGACCCCTTCCAGCGCCAGCAGCGAAATTGTTGCTTTGAGGTTGAGAGACCCCCGAAAAAGTTCCAGATACAGGAAGTCCGCCAGCCTGCTGGTGTGTCTGCCGACGCGGCTGTCCCCCCACTGCCATCGAGAAGGGGCTACCTGTTCTTGGGCCCTGCTGGGCAGGTGATTGGCGCTGGAGAAGGTGCACATGGGATGGATGCTGCGGGTTGGCCCAGGGAGTTGATTCAATAAACTGTTCTTCAGCTGGTTTTAAAGCAGCTGCTGACGCCGCAGCACGTATCGCGGCGATGTCTTGCAGCGGTAAACTTGGCTGCGCTCGCTGTTGCGGCTGTTTTTGGCTGGATTTCTATTCACATGTCAGTACAAATATAAACAAAGGTCGACACGATGACAACTTACGCCCATCTTCTTGAAGTCATCTTCCAGCTCTGTGGAAGTGGCTGGCGCCATTGCTGGGGCTGCTGGAAAGCCTCGGTATTTCGCAATGCCTGAGAGAACCGACACTTCCAGGTTATACGCGTATTGGTCCCGAACCTGGTCTTCTTTCTTGGTATTATATCTTAACGCGTAGTCGTCCACGCTTGAGCCATGAGCCCGCCTGTCGTGTTGGATCTCATACCACTGTTTACCCAGAAGTTCGAGTTTCTGCTCGCGAATTTCTCGCACTTCCTGGTAGAACTGTGACAATATTTGTGCTCGTTTTCCAACTGCAGACTTTTCTATGGTTTCTCGTGTGTAATCGGCGCGTCGCATCTCTATCCTCAGCTTCTCGTCTCTTCGCGCATCAATGCAGTGCATCATGGCAAGGTATTCGGGGTGTATCGGTGGGTCTTGCTTCAACATCCATTCTTCGTGGTTGAGTTTCGCCAGTCGGTCTTCGTGTAATCTATCTCTGAATGACGAAAAATGTCGCTCTATGTCCGTCAATTGCTCTAGGGCTATGCGCTTTCTCTCCTCTGTTTATAATCGTCAGCTCGCTCACAGGTAAATACACGGTGCATGGATAAACTCACGTTCTTCTTCATCCCTCAGGGCAGCCTCTGCATCATCAGCTTCGACCTCTGCATGATCCTCTTCTCCTTCATCGCTGACTGCTTTTACGGCGTGCTTGTCCGTAGGCTCGTTTGCTTCGTCTGCTGCTATCTCCTTGCCATTCACGGCGCTCTTCCGCCGCCTCTTGCTTGTTCGTAACTGTTCCGCAGCCTCTACACGTTCCTCCAATTCTTCATCAATGTGTAGTTTTTCTTTCTCGTCGGGATGCCCAGCCTCTTCGTCTTCCTCTTGCCCGTCAACACTTTCGACATCGGACAAATCTCCACTAACGGGATTTGGAGTGTCTTCGTCGCCTCGCGCAGATGCATTGTCATCAACGGCAAAGTCATCGCCAGGTGGTTGCACGGATCCAGTGCGCTTCCTGAGAGGTTCGCCGGTGTCGGTCGCATCGGCTGAGTCGACGTCCAGCAATTGCGACCGCTTCCTCTTCTTGTTTGTGAGATCGAATGCGTGCATGATATCTTTTGGCTGCGCTATAGACTCTTCCAACTGTGCTGTTGCAGCTGCGGCGTCATCAGCGGCGTCTGCGACAGCTTCTTCTTCGGCTGCAGTTTTTGGCGAATCTGGTAGCGACAGTTCATCGTCAGAAACATCGCCCGGTGGGTTATCCTCTTCATCGGACTCCTCTTCTTCATCGTCCTCAGCTCCATATTGACCGTGCAGATTTGACGGAGCCCGTTCGAAAGTGTGACTCTCCGTGTGCGAGTTCAAAACGACGTCTTTGTGCGTGCGATTCTTGTCGGGCGAAACATCCAGTCGCTCTGTTTCTGCTTCAGAATCGTTTTCTTCTTCTTCCTCTTCATCGTCTTCTTCTTCGCTTGCTTCGTTGGATTCCATATCATCGTCGAGGTCATCCTGCCCGTCGTCTTGGTCGACGTCTTGCTCGATGTCGCTCAAGCTGCTCGAGCCATCCCCCAGGTCACTCTGGGCATCTTCTGCGTGCTGGAGGTTATCTGGGAGAGGCAGATCACCTTGACTCTCTATAGCAACGCTCATCTTGCGCTCAACTTGCTTTGGGTACCTCTGTGCCTGTAGCTCGAATGCGCTTTCACATGAGGATGTGCCCGTTTGTCGATTCAGTGCGCGTAAACGGGGATGAAGCCGCAGTAGTTGAGAGGCAATAGGTCCGATACAAATATGATTGCTTGTTGAGTTTGAGTTCAGTAGAAAAGCACGGATCTTAAGATAATGTATTCCGCTGTTATTGCCAGCTGAAAGGCAGTAAACGATCGAGATTTGACTCCTCAAGAAAGTAACGGTGCGGGCATGGCCAAACTGTCTACCGCGAGCAATCGGCAATACTCACGCTAGCACCGGCGATCGCCGTGACGCTTGGACCATCCAAAAATTATTGGGACTTTCTTTAGATTGTGAATTTGATATCAGAAATTCACTTTTCCGCAGAAAACCAAGATAACTTCACTTCTTTCCGCTCAATTACTTCACAATGGGCAAAAAATCACGCGAAAGCAATGGTGCATCCAAAGAGAGCAAGCCTGCAAAGGCCCCAAAATCCTTGGTCGCAGTTGAGGCAGCCGTAGACCCTACGTTGGCCGCTCTTTTTGCTTCAAGTGTACGTTTTTACTGACATGTATCGGGCATTTTCACATAACTAATATTTCTATAGGCTGGTCCTGTACAGGCGCCACCAAAAAGCCGCTATGAAGAAGCACCGCCCCCGAGCAAAAGACAAGCCGCTGCCGAGCAGGATGAGGAGTCCGACCTTGAAGAAGACGAGGAAGACGAGGGAGACGACCAAGAGTTAAGCAGTGTGGATGGTGATCTCGACGACGAGGATCTAGACGGTTTGTCAGAGGACGAGGAAGAATCGTCCGACGATGGTGGCGCACCACTCAACCCATTGGAGGCAGCTGAAGATAAGGCTCCCCGCAAACGCAAGCGCGATAACAAGGAGGAGGACCTGGAGGGGAAATACCTGTCGAAACTGGCCAAAGAAGAAGAGAAAGAAGAGGCTGAGCGCAAAGCTGAGCGCAAGCTGAAGCGCCAAAAGCTCTTGGTGGAGCAGGGCGAACAGAGCTCAGAAGACGAAGATGAGGAGATGGCAGACGCGGAGGACGCTGAGAGTGACGAAGAGAAGCCGAAACCTCGCCAGACTCCAAAGGATGTACCAATGCATGAATCCCTTACTGTTGATAAGGAGACCTCGGAGCTGGAGAAGGCGGCTCGCACAGTCTTCCTTGCGAACGTCTCAACCGATGCGATCACCGACAAGAAGGCCAAGAAGACGCTGATGGACCACATGGGCTCTTTCATTGACGACCTCCCACCGCCTCTGGATGGCAGGCCAAAGCCCAAGGTTGAATCCATCCGCTTCAGATCTACCGCCTACGAAAGCACGCTCCCAAAGAAAGCCTCATTCGCGACCAAGGCCCTGATGGGAGCGACGACGAAGAGCACAAACGCCTACGTCGTATACTCTTCCTCCTTTGCCGCCCGCGAAGCCGCCAAGAGGCTCAATGCCACAGTGGTCCTTGACCGCCATCTCAGAGTCGACGGTGTTGCGCATCCCGCCAAAACTGACCATCGCCGCTGCGTGTTCGTCGGTAACCTCGGTTTCGTCGACGACGAAAGTATGATGGACGAGGGCGACGAGAACCAGAGAAAGCGCTCCAAGATCCCCTCGGACATTGAGGAGGGTCTGTGGAGGCAATTCGGCAAGGCTGGAGAGGTGGAGAGCGTGCGCGTTGTCCGCGATGAGAAGACCCGTGTCGGCAAAGGCTTCGCCTACGTTCAATTCAAAGTAAGTCCCAACTCCAACCATTCACAGCCGTCAACACAGCTAACCCTTCCAAGGACGCAAACGCCGTCGAAGCAGCACTTCTCTTTAACGAGAAGAAGTTCCCACCTATGCTTCCCCGTGTCCTGCGCGTCACCCGCGCCAAGGCCATGAAGAAAACCGCCAACGCTCAGAAGCGCGAGTCCGCACCACGCCCAACCATCAAGGGCTCCAACAACCCCAACAACGTGGTCATCTACAACCCGAAGATGTCAGCGCAGCAGCAATCGCTGCAGGGACGTGCAGGCAAGCTTCTGGGTCGTGCCGGTGCGGCGCAGTTCAGGAAGCGTGAGGAGGGAGGGAAGAGTCAGGAGAGAGCTGGGGGGGTGGGACAGGCTGTTGCGGCGGGGATTAAGGGGCCGGAGGCGTTTATTTTCGAGGGTTATAGGGCTAGTTCGAATAGTGGGAAGCCGAAGGATCTTAAGTTGGGTGGGAAGAATGTTAAGGGGAAGGGGAAGCCGAAGACGAGGAGTAGCCAGAGAGCGAGTGATTGGAAGAAGACTGGGGGAAAGAAAGCTCCGAAGTCGTAGTATAGTGGTATATATGGGAGGGGAGTAGTGTACAAATGATCATGATACCATTACGGAGTTCAATGTGCAGCTTCAGTTACCACGCCCTTAATCATATTGCTACAGCCCCTATCAACCCTTCAAATTAGCAGCAGAGTGCATATCACGCCGTAGTATAGTTCAAGTTCGTTCAAGCAATAATCTTTTGACAATAACTTAGTAGACCGAACTTTCCACACAACTACCACGGTCTACGAACCGCTCACTTGGAAGCCTTGCTGTCCCCGTACAACAAAACCATTCAGTGCAACGTCCCTGGTAGAAGAAGGGCTAGCTTAATTTAAATCCCGTTATATATTTATAAAGAGGCGAACTTATCGGTAGCCGATTAGCACGGTACCATCCCCAGTCCCTTTATGGTGAACTGCGGCCTGATGAGCACAGCTGACACAGCGTAGTACTATACAGCTTCGATGGTATAAGGACTGTCCCATAGCAAAAAGAGCCCAGGATGGATCGTCCTTTACAGATAGAAGAGCTGGGGTTTGCACACTACCTACAGGTATGCTACCCTTTTTGTCTATCCAAGTAGATGTCTGGACATTGACGACGTCCATAGGTTTCTCATGATGGCATTCCTGGGGTTGTAAAATACTTAGGGCTACCCCCCTAAGAACATCTAGCACTGATACAGCTCCGATCACAGTTCCATCGATGCGCCCTACGAAGCATATATCGGGGTCGTTGTAGTGCAGGGGCCGCTCCAGTCCGAGATACAGAGGCCTGTTAGGAGGAGTTGTTCGTGCTGGACCGACCCACGGCTGTTGGGTCATTTCAATGACTGACAGGTCTGCTCCTAGAACCATTCGATCCTCCAAATGTATACTGTCGGGTATAATATTTTTACTGACGGCGCTTCTGATAGATCCATCTTCGTGTACCCGGATATTAGCGTAGAAGACATCGTGGCAGGCGAGAGTGATCGACTCTGCAGTTGGTTTCATGTCAAGAAGGATATTGGGGATAACGCAATATATGCCGCGCCTCCACCCAACGATATTACTTGTGCCACTCTTTCTAAATTCGAAATCTTGAGCGGCGTGGATTGTCGCTAGAAGCCGAACGGCTTCATCGAATTTCACAGAGCTTGAGAAGGAACGGTCAACGAGGCGACAACCTTCCTCAAGATCGCCAGCATCGCTTAAGTCGAGCGATGTAGTGTGCTTGAAGTTACGGAAATCGTCGCGAGAGAGGGAGGCAATGAGAGATATAAGAATAGCTGCTGTATATTCTCGGAAGCGAACAATGGCTTGGGTAAGCCCGTCTTCGGGACCAGAAGCATCTCGTTCCTCTGGGTTCAGAACAGATGCTAGGATTGTGCTGGTAGCTATGCTCTCATAGCACGGTGCAACTTTGTCCGCCAGGGACGGGAAATATATTGATGCTAACCTCATCGCTATTAGGCTAGCCGTGGACACCGGCTTCCAGTGGCAGGCGACGCGGAGAGAGCCTCCGTGTTCTCCAGTTTTGAGGTAGTACTCCGTCCGAAGCCGAGATTGAATCGAGTCATATATTTCATCGAAGTCGGCTTGGAATACTTGTGGGGAAGCAGTCGTGTACCGGAACAGGGATTGGTGTAGCATTGCCCCGACCGTGCTGTATGTATAATGCATAACTGCATCAAAGAATACCCGCGCAGAAAGGTCCTCCATAAGAGTATCCGTCTCCTCGCTACCACCAAGAACCAGAACAACAGTCATAGGACTTGTAATGTAAGGAAGAGGCGGGCTTCCCTGCCATGTTACAATGGAGGTAATCCCATAGCCCACAGCCTGAAGATATCCTGCCACGCGTGCTACTAGGCCGCTGCGAGTGAGATAGGCAGACTTCATACCACTCCCTAGCCATCTCAAGAGCCCGATGACAAAGTGCCATTCACTCGGTCTCACATACTCGTTGTCTACATGCAACTTCCTATTCAACCAATCTGCATCGCCTGTTGGAAAACCAAGGCGCAGCGAAACTTCTAAGAAGAGGGTAGGCAAGCCTAGTGTTGCTCCTTCGTTCGTGAGTCGATGCATTGTGGTGTTTTCACGAAGCTGGCTCTGCAGGGCACCAACCAGCTCAGGAGATCCATCGAAAAACGATGGCGCAAGATACTCAGTGAAAAGCGTAACAGCAGTATCATACCCCCCTTCATGCGCTAAGGCACATATCGTAAACCCGATGATCTTGGTTATTAGTCCGCCACCAAACGCAGTTTGGCTCGTCGGGATCTCACCGCGAACAGGCCCGTGTTCGCTGGTCAGTATATGGAAAACCGAACTTTGGAGCTGGAGGTTCTCTTTGAAGAGGCCTTGTAGCAGTTTGTCCTGCTTCGCCTTGCTAGATTCGGAAAAGAACTGGCTGCTCAATGACAGGAGGTTTCGAACTCCGTCGAGACCGCCCAGCCATCCACTCGCGGTATAGGCTGCGGCGAAGGTTGCGAGGACGTCGGCAGGGCCAATTTGAATTTGAGTCAATGGCCCGGACTCTGCACGAAACACAAGCGTCATGATTCTAGCGCCTTCTCTGGAGGTAATGTCGAGAATATGTAGCTAACTTACGAAATAGAAAGAGCGATGCGGGGGTGTCGGTATTGTTATCCCCAGTTCACCTTGCAAGCCGCCGGCCGCAGCCTTGGGACATATGTCATCCATGCGAGCTGTTGCCTAGGTTTATAGAGCCTATCACAGGTAGTGTTAAGCGCTGCACTTACTGAAGCAGCAAATCTTCGTCGATAAGTGTCATATTGTTAGGCAATAGGTGTTAGATTATTATACAGCCCATTATTTATAATAAAATGAAGACTAGACTATTTCATTTATAACATAATATAATATTGTAGTGTTAGAATTACTACTCCATTTAACAATGTGATAGCAAGGAGGCTGCTGAAAAGGGCAGCTTTCGTCCCTGTTTTACGCATCTCGCTTGCCTACGATCAGTAGGTCAGGCTACATCATTTTAGTCACCCTTAAATCCAACAGCGGTAGCAAAAGCATAAGAGTGGAGGATATGCTTTTAAGTCTCATGTCCGCACTATCCCATCTATTCTATTCCGAAGTTTCGCTATATGAACGGGTGTGCTCTTGCAACAACCACCAACAATAATGGACCTCCACGACTCTCGATCTCGTGCGCGGCTAACAATATCGAACAATGTTTCATCCCATAGAGTCTTGGACACAGTTAGTTCGCCAGATGTATATTCATAGGCAAGGTTTAGACATACCGAATTCGAACCGTTCTTGCCGTTTTCCCACTGCATCGTCGTCGTGTTGTACACTTCTCCATTCGTTGCATCTGGATATATCACCAGATCTGGCCATTGGTCAACTTCACTAGCATCCACCATTCTATTAACCGCTTTCTCAAACTCCATAATCAACCCCTCTACTTTTCCTAGCCGAGTACAATTAATGCCCACTCCGCTAGGACTCGCCGCTCCCTCCTTCTTCCCAAGCATGGCTCTCACAACCTGTTCCACAGAACTCCCATCCGGCAATACATTTCCCTCACCAGGGAATACACAACTAATCCAAAATTCCTTCTCGCATCCCCAAACCTCTCTTGCGACTGCACCCATTGCTTCTCTCACAGCCGAGACCTCAGATAGCAACGGCAGCGTCTCAAAAGCTAGAAAGTCAATCTCCTCCCAACATCTTTCCGTCACTGGCGTCTCCATCCCATCATAAAATAGCCTTACCCTCTGAAGATGCCACTCCCGCAACCACTCCGCCCTCACACGATCCCCATATCTCCCGCTATACTCCTGCCCCGGGATCATAGTCGCGCCATACGCACCGAGACTCAATGCTAGCCGGCCGCTCCGCCCTTCAAACGCAGTGCGTGCGATCTTAACGGCGGAACGCATGTAGCGGGTCGCCTCTTGTTTAGGGACGTCGCACCGTGAAAAGCCTTCTAAGGACGCTTGATAGGTAGCAGTAAGCAGGATGTCGGCACCTGCACGGGCAAAGGCAGTTTGCACATCTTTAAGAGTAGAGGGGCTGGATAGCAGTAGCTGCGACGACCAGAGAGGCGTGCGCTCATCAAAGACGCAGCTATAGGAGTCTACCAGCGTAGTTCCGAGGCCGCCATCTAGGAGGAGGATCTGAGAGGCTTTATGGAGGGTCATCTTTAGGGATAAGATGTGTTGGCTGTTCTTGTTGTTTTTGTATTGCTCGACGGTACACCTAAGCCTCTTCCCTAAAACGAACTAAACGGGATTAAGGTACTGTTTGTGCTAGCGTGACATGTGACAGAATTTAGTGGACAGATTGCGCTATCCGCACTGGAAACGTTATAACAGGCACATGACACAGTTTAGCAATTTCACTTAAAGCTTAGGCTCAATTCATTATTTACGTAGATAGGCAGAAATACACTATTTTTTTCTATAGGAAAGGAGTACAGAAAAGCACCCCCCTGTTGAGTACTATTAGTGTTTTAGATCAGCAGGCAGTTTTGCCTAAACTAGGCACGCTAAACTAGAACAGAACCTAGCCGAGCTAGCACACTGAAAACTACGCCCTACTTGCTGTCTTATAGTATACTCTATTTAACGATGAGATGGCTAGGAGGCTGCTGAAAAGAGCAGCTTTGGTCGCTGTTTTACGCATGCCGTTTGCCCGGCTTTCAATAATCTCACACCCCTAACTCAATAACTGAACACCCACTATGTGCTTCAGGTCTAACACGAATCACTAAACCCCCTTAACACCTCATGTACTTTCTGTCAACTCAGCGTACCTGCTGCTATTGGTTTCTGGAGGGGCCTGAAAGCCAAATTTGACTGTCTTCTCGATCTGCCGCAGTCCAAAATATATTTAATAGCCTCTTTCGTCCCTCGTTCGCTCTCATTCGCCTGCTCATCACCATCTTTCTCTCGGCTTCGCATCATCTCCTTCGCATCTCGATTACCTCTTCACATTCAATCTTTCGCCCATAATCACTTTTTCTAGACTTCTTTACCCTTCGTCTGCATTTATGTTCAGCTACTTTACATCTCCCTCGTCTGCTCTCTTGAGTCTATTCTTTCTGATCCAAGGCAACCCTATACATGTCTCCTCTCGATATGACGATGACATCACTGACGTGAATTATGTCACCCATTTAAATACGGTTAAGCGTGTGGGGGAACTAAGTATCGGCAACCAATAATACGCAATCATGTACGTGCTAGTCACGGGAACTAGTCGGTGGGAAGTTAAGCCGTACCCCGCTCTGGGGTTTCATAAAGTAGAAACGCTGGCCTCCGTGAAGAGGCCAGCGTTCAGTTTCCGTAGTCATAAAGAGGAGTCTACGGATACCTTCGGCCTTGACGTGACATTACTGCCCTATTTAGCCAGGACTCAGTTGCAATCTTAAAAAGGTCACAAAAATGAGCAACAAGGCAGCATGGATCAATTCCAAAGGGGAAGCAATTAAGATTTGTGATGCAGAAATGCCAACGCCTGGGCCAGGGCAACTGGTTATTAAAGTATATTACTCTCATGTATTCGTTTGTCTTGAAACTACTAACCATGCCGCTGTTTAGAATCACGCAGTACCTCTTCATCCTGGAGACTGGAAGCTTGCAAAAGGCATAATTCCTACCCCACTAAAGTACCCAACTATTCTTGGAAGTAAGCTTTATCTGCGGATTTTAATTCAAGTTAACAATTACTAATGGAAGTAGATTATGTTTCAGGGTATGTTCATGAAGTAGGAGAAGGGATAACCAGATTCAAGAGGGGTGATAGAGTATTGAGTATGAGTGCGCTAGCAGTGCGTAATGATCATAATTTTGGTGCTCATCAGCGATATACTCTATCGGTGGAGACGCTCACTGCACATGTTTGTAACCCGTTTTGTCACACTTGAGAAACTGTTGAAGATACTGTGCTGATATGCCCGTGTAGATTGGTGATACTCCTTTCGAGGACGCTACCTCAGCATCAATAGTTTACGCCGCGATGTCTGCTCTAGTTCTCCACTTGGGTCTTGATAGGCCCTCCAAAGATTCTCAATCGAAGGAGGAAAATGTGTTGGTCTGGGGTGGAGCTTCATCAATCGGATTTTACGCTGTGCAGATTGCTGCCCAGGCTCGTCTCCCTTTATTCCCGAACTAAAACTGGCCCATGTGCTGACTTGCCTAGGCGGGATACAAAGTTATCACCACAGCATCAGAAAGGAACCGACCTTTGGTGAAAGGAGCTGGTGCTACAGAGGTCCTAGACTATCGTTCTCCTACAATTTTTGAAGATCTACTTGCTCTAGGTCCTTATAAAGCAATGTTTGGCGCCTCAGAATCAGCTGTTGATCAAGTTGTTATAGGAAATTTACTCGCAGCTCAAGGAGGAGGAACTTTTCTAAGCACTATGGGCGTTAGGCCTGGTGTCGCTCTTCCTGATGGTGTAAAGGGACTCTTTGTGCAATATATGGATGATTATTTGAAGCCAGAGAATACAGAATATGTTAAGTGGGTATTCTGGGAGTATCTAGAGGATGGACTAGTGAAGGGAACTTTGAAACTAGGAGATGTGGAGGTTATAGGCGGATTGGAGAAAATAGCCGAGGGGCTAGGGAGACTTGAGGCTGGGGAGGTTGGAGGGAAGAAATTAGTCATTAAGCCGAATTTGGAATGAGAATTTGGTTGTGATTTCTTAAAGGGGGTTCTTGAAGTTTATAACTAAAGTTGCTATTGTTAACGCATTTCTACTCATGAGAGGCCACCATTAACGCGTTTTTGTACAGTGCCTTTATAAAGTCCAAGGGCTTTGCAGCTGCATATGAAGACTTATACTTCTTAGTTTGGACTCCTGAAGCTGGTAAATTGATCGGATATAAAATGTCAATTTTACGATTGGCCGGCTTAGTGAGGCTGATGGGCAAAGAAGCTTGTATCCTTCAAAGTTCATCGGTTCGTTTTGTTGTGGAGCTCATTCCATGGTCCTCTGAAGAGTTCTTAAACCTAGTAGTAGCAGTCTCCCTGGTATTTCCGTAGTAGAAATGTTTAGTAACGTTCCTTCGTCATGCTTCAGTGTCTCGTTCTAAATGCAGCCATCTACGCTTAGTCCATCTCACATAAGCCCAATCCAAAACTGACGCTCCTTCCACGGACTGCTATATAAATAAGCCCAACCCATGCACCTGCGACGAGACCTACCCATCCTCATAGCAATATGACACCGTCTCAACCCCCACTAAAAGCAGTCAATGATGACCCCCCCTTAACGCTTCTCACCTCAACTGGCCGCGCTTCCTACCCCTCCTCCTCCACCCACCAATGCGCGTTCATGGCCTCCATAATGGGTGAGTTCCACAACTGCGTCCTCCGCGCCCTCAACTCGGCCTACCGCCACTCCTTCATCACACCACCCTCCCGCGACGCAGCCGATCTGCTCCGCTACTCCCTCGCCATCTGCTCCATGATCGCCGCCCGCCACGATTGGGAAGAGAACAGCTACTTCCCCGCGCTCGAAGCCCTCGCCGGGCAGCCTGGGATACTCGCCTCGAACATCGTGGAGCACCACGAGTTCGAAGACGGCCTCGCAGCATTCCAAGCATACTGCGAGGCGACGACGGGGGACGGCTTCAGCGGGGAGGAGTTCCGAGCGAGGATGCGCGCGTTCGCGCCGCCGTTAGAGAGGCATCTAAGCGGCGAGCCGGAGACGTTCTACCGACTGCAGGAGTTGGATTCGGGGGCGCTGTTAGAGGTGTACCGCGAGCAGGAGAAGATCGCGCTGGGGAAGGGGGATATGTGGTTGTGAGTTCCCTTGCCTCCGCGGTGTGTGGTTTGTTTGGAGGGTTAGTAAGGTTTGATGATAACGGTGGTTGACTTCATAGGATTATGCCGCTGGTGTTAGGGTGTGAGGATAAGACATATGACATAGACGGGCGCAAAGAGCACACCCATGCCTTCCCCTGGATCCTGCCCTACCTCGCGCACTATATCTTCTCGTGGCGGTACGCGCGCCTCTGGCGTTTCAATCCGTGTGACTTCTGGGGCAACCCGCTCAAGCTTAAAGGCGAGTGAATATGTAGATTATAAATACAACATTATAATGTCGTTGGTTGTTACTTCCGTTTTGAGGGGAGTATATAATCCTCGCTAGCCGTTAAATTTTCGGCTGTGATGGTCATCTGGTAAGGAACTGCATTTGCACTATCCTACCACTCTATTCTATCCTATCACATGGTGTCCGGTTCGAACGCTGCGGTGGCCCCCAACTCGTGTCGGTAACGCACGATTGCTTGTGGGGTCCTAAGCAATGAAAGACAATCTTGAGGGAGGTTTCACTCTGCAGAGGATCTTTCACCGTGGCGTGGCGAGTGGGATTGCACCAGTAATGGGTGAGTGGTGAGAAGCGCATCGGATGTGGTGACTTATACTTTTTGCCATTTTTTATTTTTTTATTTATTGTATTTTTCTCGGTTCTGTCGCTCGCTAGCTTGTACGTTACATACCAAGCCTCGCCTGACAGACAGCCACAGCGTGCGTACCTGACAGCGATATTGCCGATAAGGATAAGGCCTTTATCCTCAAGCGGGGATCAGATTAATAACTTTTCTCACATCAAACTACCCCTCCACAACACAATCCACAAACCCACCACAATGTCCGCCTTCGCCTTCTCCTTCGGCGGCGATGACATAGAAGAAACAGCCGATGACCTCTCCAACCTGTCCCTCTCCCCCCCACCTCCCGCAGAAACAGGCACCCTCACCCCCCGCCGCGCCTCCTCCGCCTTCCCCGTGGCCAATCAACCCCTCCTCCCTGCCACCACCCACTCCCTGTCCTCGCTCCTCACCGGGCTGCCTAGTAAAATCGCATACAACACCCTCCCCATCACCGTCGATGGCGCCCCGACTATCGCTCTGCCGCGGCGCGAGCTATGGGATGTGCGCGTCCAGCTGATGGCTGAGGATGAGGAGGTCGGGCTCGGGAGCGCGGATGTGAAGACGGGTATTTATGAGGGGGGGTTTAAGAGTTGGGAGAGTAGTGTGGATTTGGTGCGCGAGTTGGCTGGGGAGGGTTTGAAGGGCAGGAGGAGGTTTTTAGAGGTATGTTCGTCACGTGGATGAGGGGAGAGTGGTGCTGATATCAGACAGCTTGGGTGCGGTACTGCATTACCTAGTCTGGCGATCTTGCAACGGCATCTTGAGAAGGATGGCGAGAAGGGGAAACTAGAACTCGGCTTCGCGGACTATAACCCCAGTGTCCTGCGACTGGTGACTGTCCCGAATATCCTCCTCACATGGGCAGCACTTCGCCCCACCTCCGACGACGCCGAGCCCTTCGAAGAAGAAGGCGAGCTCGACATCGACGAGGACCTCATCAGCGAATTCACCGCTGCTCTCACCGCACAAGGCGTAACGCTCTCCTTCTTCTCCGGCGCCTGGGGCACGGAATTCGCAACTCTCGTCGAAGCTGCGCCCCGCGACACGAGCGCGGAGCTACTGGTCTTGGCTGCGGAGACGATATACTCGCCTGCTGCGCTAGAGAGTTTTGCGGAGGTGCTGATGAGGATTTTGGGGACGGAGAAGGGGGGTGGGGCGATGGTGGGCGCGAAGAAGGTGTATTTTGGGGTTGGGGGGTCGATGGAGGATTTTGTTGTTAGGGTGGAGGGATTGGGGGGCTTGGTGGAGAGGATTAGGGAGGAGGAGGAAGGGGTGAGGAGGGAGGTTGTTATGGTGAGAACGAAGGAAGAGACCAAGGCTTGAGATTCGTGAGTGAAGAAGCATTGTCTGGAGTCAGAGTAGATCTGGGTTAGCGTGAATAACCCAGCAGCGGCAGCTACATAATAATATACGATAGCTTTGCTGGAAACTTACAAAGGCCCAAAATTGATGGAGTGACCGGCTAAACCTCAGATCTTCCACAACAATGGCGGTCTTTGTACTCTGAAGCTGGCACATGTGGATGCCAAAAGCATAATGTGGCATGTGGACGACTCGTGCATGGTAATGCTTTGTTGGAGATCTACAATGCCGAATGCGTCTACGGTACACGCCTGACGCAACGGTAGTCAACAGAAAGTGTATCAGAGAATAGACACTGATATAACTGGACATACGACACCCATCAAAGATGCAGATTCTGCACGTAACAAACTGAGTTCTGATAATCCAATCCCATTCCAATAACGCCACCGCAATGCTGTACAGACCAAATCTATATAGTAACAACGTCCCAACCCCTTCCACACCACATCCACCCTCCTACTCTTCCGGCTCCTCATCTTCATCCCACCAAAAGCACGGCCCAAGCCCATCATCCGCCATACTCGCTATAATTCTCCATGGACTCAATCTCCTGGCCCTCCTCTCCTCCTCATCCATCGCCGTATCCGACTCCGGCTTCTCAGGCGTCTGATCAATCCATTCCTCCTCCTCAATCCGGAACCGCGCCATCTCATACGTATCGAAGTGCATCAGATCCGGGATGTGCGGGTGCCGGTAGATGAACACGCCTTGGGAGTGGTCAAAGAATGTGCCGGCTGGGAGTGAGGTGGCCGGGACGAAAATGTCAGAGAAGAAGGTGGTGCGTAGGTGGATTCCTTCAGGGGAGGCGGAGGTGATACGGCCGTGCAGGACTTCATGGCGGAAGGGCCGGAAGACGACGAGGCGGAACTCAACGTTGACGTTTACGAGGCCGGTACCGTGGCCGATGAGGCCTTCTGAGGAGGATAGGAGGTCATAGAGGCAGATACAGAGGCCTATCTTTTGGATGACCTGGCGTGGAATTAGTACCACTGAAATACTGAAAGGAGAATGCTGATAGTATCTCACTTTGTTGGCATACTTGGCGTTGATGTTATCCTCAATGGCCTGCTTGCTGGGCTTTGAGAAATCTTCTGGTGTGATCTGCACCAGGTCGGATATCTTTGTCTGTGTATGCTTAGTATGGCATTATAAAATCCAGATTTATCTACTTACAAGTATGAACATCTTTAGATATTGCGTAGAAGATTGGGTTGACCAGTCGAATAAGTGACTGCGTCAACTTTTCGAATGAGATATTTTCCACGTGACGCCGCCGTCAAGCGTTGGCCCCGCGCAACGTCAACACCTGAAATAGGGATATATATTTGTTTATTTCTCTTTTCCTTCTTCTCCTTCTTCCTATTCATCGAAACTTTGTATTACTTCAAATGTCGAACAGAGAGCTTGTTCTACCATTCCGGCCTCGATATATCCCACTTCATAACCAGTCTCACAGCAAAATGTCCAACTTAGGGCAACGAAGCGAGGCGGTAAGTGAATGTAGTGTTCGGGAAATAGATGATCCGCCGCCTTCACCATCCACCACGTCAAGCGCGACTCAGTGTAACATAGGATTTGAACGTTTGAGCATTCGTGCGACCTCTCCTGTTTCGTTGTCGTTTCCATCTGTCTTCAATACTTCTCATTCACAGCAGTCCTTTCATTCTTCACGTCCTATCAAGTCTGAGCGTCCCGTCTCGCGCAAGCCCAGCAGAGCCAATCGAGATCGTGCTCGTGGAGCGAACTTTGCCATCAAAAGAAAACAACTCGAAGAACAAAGATCGAACCTCGAGATGGCTTCAAACCAGTACAGCTACCCTCCTCCGCCACCTCCACCTCCACCATCTACGAATGCCCAAGGTGGCCCTCCGGCTGGCTATCAACAGTACCAGCAGCCTCCTTACGGGCAGCAGCAGCCAGCCCGTGGTGGTGGCGCACGCGGTCGCGGCCGAGGTGGCTTCAACCAAGGTGGCCAAGGCGGCCATGGTGAATTTCAAAACTCTCAATACCCTCCACATGCAGGAGGTTACAATGGACCACCTGCCCCAGTTGGTGGCTATGGGCAACAAGGTGGCCAGTACGCTGGACCACCAGCCCCTGCCAGTGGCTATCCTCCACCGCAACAGTGGCGCGGAAATGAGCCTCAGCTTCAGCAGCAGCATCATCAAGTTCAGCACCAGCAACCCCCCCATCCCGCTCCATTGTCTGTTCAGAACTATCATCCAAATTATGCTCCTCAAGTGTACCAGCCAAATGGACCACAGCAGCAGCCCCAGTATGGCCCTCAGCAGCCAGCGCCGTACCAGCAGGGACCATACGGTCCACCTGCACCCATGCCCCCTCAGCCACAACAGCAGTGGCAAGCAGGCCCAGGACATCAATCTCAACCCCCTTTCAATAATACCAACCGCGGCGGCCGTGGAGGTCGTGGCGGTGGCGGCGCAGGCCGCGGTGGTTTTGAAGCCCCTCTGATGGGGCCCCCGATTCGTATGGGATTTGACAGCGACCGATCTGCGGGTCCAATGGCTCAAGCGAGCCCTGGATTCTCGCCGCCTCCATATGGTGGTCCTCAGCATGGTTCTCCAGTTCCGTTTTCTGCACCAGCGTACCCACCTCAGAACCAGTACCAGCCCTACCCTTCCCAGAATGCCTTCCCCCCCAGAGGCGGGAGGCAGTCTCTTGAGTCCAACCCGTTCCAGTCCAACGGCCCCAACCGTGGCAGGGGCGGCATGCAGAACCGCGGAAACAAGCGTGAACAGTTCAATGACCGAGTTCGTCACCGTGGCCAGAAGCACCCAGGTGCCGGCCACAATAAGTCCTCCAGCCAAGGTGCTGTCACCGATCAGCCTCAGAAGCCTGCGGCAGATGCCGGTGCCAAGTCTGGCGAGAAGCGCAAGAAGAAGAAGAAGCGCAAGACCAATACCCTTGGCCTTACCCCTGGAACCGAAGATTACCAGGAGAGCGAAGATGAAGATGATGCTGATGAAGAAGCCAAGCTCGCAGCCGCAGCTCTCGGTTCAGCCTTGCCTGAGTAAGTTTCTCTCCACAATTATTTCCTATTTAACCCCTAACAACCCCCCCCCAGAGAACCCTCCGACCTCGCCGCCTGGCTCGAAGAGCGCCGCAAAAAATGGCCCACCAAAGCCCGCCGCGACGAGAAGGCCGCAGAGCTCGCCTCCCGCCGCGCAGCCGCAGCCGAGCAATCGGCCCGCGACAAAGCGAAGGCCAAGCACGACAAGGACGTCCTTGACGCCGCCGCCTCCGTCAAGCCCAAGTCCGACCCCGAGACCAAAATCGAGAAGCAGCAGCGCAAAGCCGACAAACTCCGTCGCCAGCTCCAGCGCGCCGAGCAGAAAGTCAAGGACGCCCTCAAAGCCGGCTCTAAGCGCAAGCGCGAGGCTGGCGACTCCGGCGACGAGGACCAGGATGACGGCACCGCGCGCGTCAAGTCCGAGAACGATAACGACATCGACGCCCTGATCGCCTCTGCCACCGGCGCCGCATCCTCCTCGTCTTCTGATAGCGACTCCGAGTACACCTCTGCCAGCGACTCCGATTCCGGCCCCGACACCACGACCTCCAAGCGCACCGCCCCCATCGTCGTTCCCGCGCCCAAAAAACCAATCCTCCAGCGCCACTGCAAGTACTTCTCGACGGGCGGCACGTGCGGGAAGAAAGGCAAGTGCCGCTTCGTGCACGACCAGGCCGTGCGCGACGCCGCGATCAGGGAGAAGGAGATGAATGGCGGGGTTATGACGTTGGCGCAGCGCTTGACCCAGAATGATAGAGAGAAGGACGAGTTGATGGTGTTGAAGAGTATTAAGTACCTCCATGAGAAGGGGATGCTGGATGAGCCGATGGAGGGCTAGTGGCTCTTTGTGGGTCGGGGAGGGTGGTGTTGTGGTTCTGGGGGGGGCGCTTGGGGGCGGG
>JPKD01000908.1:0-72605 GCA_000750935.1 Pseudogymnoascus sp. VKM F-4519 (FW-2642)
GACTCGTATACGGATCGTATACGACCCGTATCGCTAATACTATTTAATACACTGGTTTATTGCCATCTTATATCTTTTAGGTCGACGTCTTCTCTCGGTTCTTCATGTTCTTCACCTACCTTTAAGCTTTCGCTTGTAGTCGCTCTTTTCAGTCTTCTATACTCTTTGTCTGTATTTCTTTTTAGTCACTGTAAACCGCCCTTAACTGTTCTCTCTATCCAACCCTCCACAAGTCTCTGGTCTCGACATACCATTGACTTCCTACTCTGACGATGAATCTGACAGCTCGAGCGTTTTCGACCTCGATTCCTTTTTAGACGGTATTGACGATGACACCGATGACAAGTCGTGGCTCTTTGACGACGAAGTACAACACCCTCCAGAACACTATCTCGCTAAAGCGGAAGAACTCGATGTGTAGCGGCTTCGGTAACGACGCTACAGCCCTAAGACCCAAGCTCAGCTCGACTGGGTGAAGTTGTAGTGGGATTAGTAGGAACCATTAAAATGTCTATTATGGCTTACGTCGACTTTCCACCGTTTCTAAGGTATTGCTTCTACATCAAGAAGGACCCAGTCTAATGCTTTCGCAATGTCACAACAAACTTCCTCAAGGGCTTCTTAAGCTAGGTTTGCGACCAACGACAAGGGAAAGGTGGGAGAAGACGGCTAGGCATCAAACATACGACGTCGTTAGAGACGTTCCGGAAGTGGTACAGCCTTGTGTACAAGCTTGAGGTTGGCGAGAAGATTGACGACTTGATCATACGACAAGGGCAGGATGTGAGCTTTTCCACCTCAAGACTTCCGTCGCGTTCAATCTAATATAATTACTGGGTGAGAGATACTCAACCCGACCCACGGACGAACGAGACAATTTTAAGATTAGCAAATGTAGGAATGGTGCATAGGGTAGCGGTCTTTATGTAGAATACAATGTGATAATTCCGACTGTATCACGTAGGCCTCAAAACAGTGATCCGTAATTGCATGTATAATTAGTCCTAATTCGGAAATTTTGATCCTTCGCGTGGTGGTTCCGGAGGTTGAGCGGCATGGCCGCTCACGTGCCGTCACACCGGGCACAGAGTGAGAACTCCACAACTTTACGCTTCATGAAAATCTGCTCTACAGCCACGCCTTTAATAAAGTCGAAACGCATGATTTATTAAGCATTTATTAATATGCTAGTAGCATAAAAACATTCATGTCTAAGGCCGAAATACCGGTCTCAGATGAGGCTCGAAGTGCAAACTGGTATTGACTTGTAGGAGAGGAGTTTGCCTAAACCCTTCGACTCGAACCGAGAGCACCTGTAGAGGCAGGGAGTAGAGGGGAGCAAAGTAGAGATTCATGTAAGTAGGTGTGCTAGCTCTACAATATATTGTATCTAGATAGTTACGAACAGAAAAATGCTTTAACGCAGGAGAACCGCTGGTCCTAAAAAGCCAGCCAGATGTCATATTTCGTTTTGAGCCATTAGTACCATTGAAATATTAATAAGAAACACCCTGATATGAAGACGTTTAAGGCTTATTTTTCCGCAAGACGCAAGTAAAATTCTCGCCAGTGTTTGCGTTTGCCTGTACTCCAGCGCGAGGGTTCGTCGAGAATGGCGTATAGTCACTCTTAATGTGCTCGAATCCTTGGCTTTGAAAGATATCCTGCCACTCTTCGAAGCTTTTGTAATTTTGCGCGTTCGGCATGCAGGTTTTTCCTGCGAAAACGGCGTCGTAAAATATATGGACCGTGTCTAGGAAACTTGCCATGTGCGGCGTAGCATTCGCGTTATGTTCACGAATTATCAGGTAACCACCCGGTCTCAACGCGGAGTGAATGCTCTGTAACAATGCGCGTGGGTCAGTCGAATGATGAAAGACCATGGAAACGATAGCCAGATCTTGAGAGTTATACAAGATGCGTTCTGGTAAGGTATCGGGCAACATTATCTGGAAGTCAATATTGGTGGGCAGCGAGTTGGCCGGGACGATGTCAAGGCCAATAGCGTGTTGACGTGGTAATCCCCACGCTTCAGCCAACGCGCTCGTCTTCTGCCCTTCAGCACAACCGATGTCGATCAAGTTAGCTGGTTTTTCCCCTCCGATAGGAAATCGAACATCACTGGAGTCCACGCCATGTAAAGTGTCGAGTATGCTTTGTGCAGCGTCACCAGTCAGCGTGGCTTCCCTTTGTCCGTAGGTTGTGGCTTCCGGGAAAGCTAGATATTGCTCACGCAATACTTGTATTGTGTATTCAGCAGAAGTTGGTTTTTCCGCAAGGGCGAGCATGATGTGCCAAAACCGTTCGGCAGAGGCTTGACTGATAAAGCCGCCTTTATGAAAGAGGAAATTTTGCAACCTATCGCGATGAATGGTAATTACCTCTTGTAAATTCCAATCCGGGTAATCGATTCTAGCGTGTGGCCAGATTCGGCAACCAAGTCCGTATGAGTAGGCGTGGCTAGGCGGGGTAAGCATTAGCTGAGTAATTTTAGATATCATTTCTAAGTTCATGGTTAAGTATGAATAAACAAAATTTACTCACCTCATTAGGTTAGCTGAAGGATTTCTTTACAAGTTGTTGTTACTTATTTGAGAAGGCTGTTATTACAGCTAACAAGACACTGAAGTCACGGAGTATTAGATAATCCAGTGTTACGGTTGACAGGTCACTATGGTCACAGAGTATTGGATAACCCAATTGGTGGCAGGAAACAGGGGTCTGAGGCAAGCTAGAGCCGGAGCATTCGACAGATTTGGCAACCTTTGCGAGGTTGGCAGGCAGAAGGGGGCGGTGCTGCCGCGGAGGTGTGGAAGGTGTGGGCCAGAGCTGAAAAGTGTGTGATGGAAAGGAAGGAGGGAGAGTGCGTATAGAGGAGCGAGGGGCAGCGACTACTTATACTTCTGAGGTTGAGGGAAAGCAGTGTGTTGAAGATCGGCGGGCCACCTTGCCCAAACCGAGCACGCCAAACCTAAACTAGCGGCGCTAAACCTAAACAAGCAAGAAAGCTGAAAACCGCGCCCCGCTTGCCGTCTCATAGTATACTCTTCTTAAACTATTATTATCTAAGAATCTAAAGGTAGTTATATAAAGATATATAGCTTAGATATGCTTTATATCTTTCTATTAAATTATTATATGCTTAATTATGTAGCCATCTAGCTACCTACTAGTCCACATCCCGCCTGGCTAGAGAAATAGACCACTTTTCAAAGATAGCTACAGGCACACATTTTCCCCCTCGACAACTACTATATGTTCCACCTAAGACAGCCCCCATCCAATCCTCTCCACTCTCCTTCGCTGCCTTCGCAATAACCCTCTTCTCAGCCAAGAGCATATTAGACGTAGGCAAAGCTTCTTTCGCCGCCTCGTCACAGAGCGCAATAACTCGATCCGCAAATGCTTGTCTCTCATTTTCCAACGTTCCCGCTTCTGCTGCACGAGGCTCTAGTGCTACAATCAAACGATTAAGCACAATTTGCACAGCAAAGGATACCCCAAGAAGCTCGCGGAATCTGGATCTGTGCCGATCGGCCTGTTGCTTAGCGGCAAATTTAGTGAAATTTTCTCGCCATGTGAGGAGATTTTGGCGGGTCTGGTACGCTTCGAGGATCAATTGGAGAATCGTTCCTGGGTCATCAGGTCCCGTACCAGTGACACAAACACTTGTCTGTCTGAAGAGACGGGCTGTTGGGCTTGCGTGTATCCAGAGAGAGGAGAGCATGGGGTGGCAATCAGGACTCTTTATTATATTATTGGTTGGTCTCTCAACAACGGCGATTGATGACAGGAGTGCTTTCCACTTTGGCTCCTCGAGGAAACAGTCTTCGCCGATAGACATGGATTCGTGAAACTAGTACCAATTAACAAAGCCATTTTCACATATAATAATATGCTAAATATACAGTTTATACTCACGATTGTGCCTGTTTGAGACATCAACATCTGCTGCTCGAAATCCGACGAATAATTTTCCGGGCCTCGGAGTCTCATCAACTTTCGCGTACCATCAATATGGTGTAGCCACCGTGCTAACTGGGAGAATTGCAGAAACTAAGACGAAGGCACTGTAAGCAAAATGACCACTTTCAAATTTCCAATGCGCCTTTACCTCATAAAACGCGAGTATTTTAGTCGCACACAGCACATCCGGACGCGCCCATCGTCCCTCCAACTCATCCCCCAACGCTTCCTGCAGCTCAGACAGGGCTTTCAGGTAGAGCTTGATCACCGCAGTTTCCGAGATCCCCAAATAATCCGGATGTAGCGAACGGTGCGCTCGAGCTAAAGTACAGTCGACAGCGGCCTGGAGCAATCTGCTTTCCGAATACCGCGCAGGGACGAAATCTAGCCACGAGGGCTGGCGCAGCTGGGCTAGTTTTTGCAGATTCGCGGGGCTGAAAGCTAGGATTCGGACGAAGGCTCTGCTAAGGTGCACGGAAGCTAAGGCAGATAGTGATAGGATGTCGAAATTATACGTGAGTTTTGCGAGCTCGTAGCCTTGTGCTGAAAGAGGCGGGGGTATCATATAGACGGCCTCTAGTGCCGGATTGAACAGTTCTTGCTGGGGAGATGTGTCTTCCTTTTACTTGTCTGCAGTAGGCTCGAGGACGAGAGGAAGTTGTCGCCGATTATGCTGTCCATAGTCACCCTTCGCTCGCCGAGCGATGGCAATACCGTGCATAGCATGGCGTCGAATCTTGCGTCTATCTACTTTTGACTCCGCTAGATCTGGCCGGCCAGTTGAGGTGACGAAGACGAACGCATCATCCATGCCGGCTAGTCGCGATTGAGAAAGTAGTACCCTGGCAAATAAGAGATAGAAAAGGCTCACGCAGGTGATGCGAGGCGTTCATATATCACGTACATCGTAATCAAGCCGAGGATCAGGTCAGAGGCGGCGTGCCCATGCGCTTTGTCAACATGTTGTTGGAAGGTTGGAATCGTCATGATTCGTGAAGTTGAGAGAATGACCAGGGTACTACTGCCTCCTTTGGGTATAGCGTTGATTTTCCCGTAAGCTGTGAACTTATTGAGCAATTTGATTCCTCGATGTGGAATCTGATTGATTCTGAACCACTTACTGTTCCAAATAATTAAAAGGAATATTTCTAATCATGTCTAATCTCGTTTCATTTTGGAAATGCTTACTCTGCATTTCCTCTGGATCCAGCCTGGTGCGCACTCGTCGACGGCCATGCTTGAGTATATAAACATCAGACATTTCCACATTTGAGAGTATCCATTCCACAACAAATTCTCCGACCATCAATTCAAAGATCTATCTGACTATACCCTTAACTAAACAAAACTCAACACCGACCTAATTCAAAATGGCCGAAAAAATCACCATCGAAGAGCTTCTAGCTCGCAACAAGTCCGTCCTCTCCACCACCTTCTCCCCTAACTTCAAGCACTAACCAAAACACAGGACCGTCATGGCATCTCACAAACCAGAACCAACATTCCAATTCCTAGCCGAGAACCAAATCGCCGTTGCAAAAACCCTCGTCGTCGCCTGTGCCGACCCTCGCAGCGACCCTTCCTACATCTTAGGTCTCAACTTCGGTGGTGCGTATTTTATTTCCTCTTATCCCCCTCTTCAGTTCTTTTACTTAGCCTAGCAGCTAACAATTAGGTCATGATAATCCACCATACAGACTGCGGAAGTACACACTTCACCAACGAACAGGTGCGCGGGGTTCTCACACAACGGGACCCTCGGGCTGCAGCAGAGATGAAGGTGGAGAGTGTTGATTTTGGCGCTGTTAGTGATCTCCCTAATAGTGTTATCAGAGACATCAAATTCCTCAGGGAGAGTAAATTGGTGAGGGAGGAGTTGAAGGAGAATATCAAGGGATATCTTTTTGATATTGAGAAGGGGAGTTTAGAGGAGATTTCGGGGTAGATATATATACTCGTACCCATACTAGCATCCAACTACTACAATAATAAAACCTTCTTTCCTCATGGGCTTCATCTAATCCCTCAAACCCTTTACTTTGATCCTACCTTCCTCGCTTCCGCCAAAACTAAGTAAAGAGACGCCTGTAAGTACAGTGTACTGTACTTTCGAGAACTCTTCCTGTTCAGCAGCGGCTAGCATTAAGGATTAGCGTTAGATCTTGCGAAGTCGCAACTTACTTTAATCACTGGCGTGCGGTCAAAGGCTGTGAATACGAGGCGCTCCTCATACGAAACTGTTGGATGATGTGTGGCTAGGCGTGTGGGTTTTCGACGTGGCTGTCACCGGTGACCAGTGACATTTTGTTGTCACTATTCTCTCGCTGTCGCTGTTTTCTTACTGTCGGGCCCTATTGATGTCACTCACATAGCGTATTTCCCGACAGAATCCATAGAAAGAAGACGCTGGGATGCGTTGTAGAGAGTTCTGGGTTATTAATTTTCCATCCTGGCATCAACCCGCGCATTGGGGAGCGTCGTTGCCTAGATATTGTCTCTTTGGGTGATAGATAGGATGGGATAGATATAGCTCGGAGATGCGTTTGGGGGACTGGTCTTAAGCAGGCGGAGGCGGAGGGGAGGGGGGTTCTCAATATTCTCTGCTTGCCTTCTCATATGTGCTCTGTTATATATGTAATAGAACCTGCTTCTTACGCGTCATGCATCTATAACATACACACTCAAGATGATAATCGGAGGAGATACCCCGGACAGGTGGTATTCTCCATCTCTATAATATCCTCTCTCCACGATGCCCATCGAACATATAAAAATCTTAGACCCTCAAGGTTTGGACGGTTTACACAGGGCCAAGTATCGCAGCAAACCTCCGAGATGCAGAAGGGGCTGGAGCCATCGAAGGATGTGGCTGTGGTCGGGCGCGAAATTGAGGGGGGAATACTAAAGCCAGGAAAGGTGTTGTTGGATGAGATGTGGGAGGGAAGCGTGGGTTATCGGCATGGCTGTCACCGGTGGCTGGTGATATCTTGCCGTCGCTCTCCTGTCAGTGTTGTGGGGGTGCTGTCGTTGATTTCTCACTGCCGCTATACTATACTCCCGTCATTTGGACGGCGTATCATCCATGGAGATCTGTTCCTGGGCGGCAGTGAGATGTGTCATAGGGAGCTTCGGGCCGGTGATACTACTCCTGCCATACTAAGACTTGGTTGTAGCTAGCAGCGCAGTCGTTGTAGTACTGGCTTCTTGGAGGATCTTGTTGGTTTTATGGCTTTGGTCTTGAGTCGCCATGGGGGAATGGGTCAGTAACGGGGATACTACTCTATCCTCGTTGATGTTCTTTTTATCCTTTTCGACACACTACCTACCCTCCTCGATCACGTAGAAATTTGTCCTTCTCATGAAATAAACATGCTACCTACCTTATGTTATGGTTCTCACTCTTTATCAGCCTTGTCTACTTGGCTGTCCTTGCTCAGCCGCGTAAGACGGACGAACATTCGAGATTATCATCCTGGTCGTTTGCACCTGTCTGCCCCACGGAATTTCCCACCCCCTGCCATCGTTACATGCCACACCTCGGCCAATTCTATAAATAACTGCACGCGGGACGGCTGTGCCTGCCTTCAGCCTCGCGCACGGTTCAGCAAGTGCCTGGTATCACATAGCGTCGCATCGCGCCTTTTATTAGTATGTTCACTTAACCCTAACTCAGCAACGGCGAATGGGGATGGGGAGTTTGCTACTCCGTCTGACCGTCTTCTACAGGTCAAGAAAAGCGAGCGATTATGGTTAAAGCAACACCAGCATTCTCTCTTGTGCGCATACATTCGGATCGCCTCACCACTGCAGGGATGATGGTGATCGCTGTGGGGCGGTGTGGATTTGACAAGTACGATTCATTACCACGTGACACCACTCTGAGAAATCCAGAACGATGACAGCGGTGCGCCCTGCCGCAGACATGAGGTGCGGGTAAGCAGTGCATGGCGTCGATATTAGCTCCACGGTTTCATTTCTTAAAACATATAAGCTCCCGCTTCCGCGAGGCAGACCGGTGGTTAGCGCGGGGAAGTGCGCCTGCGCAGCCACCGGGGCTGGAATTGTTTTCCCGACTTGGGGAAACATTGTAAAGGGATAGTTGGGAAATGAGTGAGGGGAGGGTGGGAGTTGTTCATGGTTTGGATTCAGCTGGGCTAACTCGTGGAGTTGGAGCTTGATGAGGAAGGTAATTGGGGAAATTTGGGAGTAAGATGCCTTCTTGACGGACGATTTGGAGGGCTTGGCTGGGGTATAAGTATGAGACTTTTCTCTCGTCTTTTACCGTTTCCTTTTGCAGAGAATAAGTTTCTACATCTCACACATCTCCCTTCACTCAAAACCAAACACACCCACCTACCAACACAAAAATGAAGCTCACCGTCCTTCTCCCCGTCCTGGCCGTCACGGCCGGCCTGGCCGACGCAACCTGCAAATTCCAAGACGTCGGCGTCTTCAAGCAAAAATGGCGCCTCTCCACCTACAAATCCGAGAACTGCATCAACAAAGCCTACGACGTGACTAAATCAGGCTGGGGCACGCACTGCGTCAACTTCCCCAACAACGTGCGCTCCTTCATCTTCACGGTCGGCGGCGGCTACCTTGGCGTCGACGCGGGTTGCACTATTTTCTTCAACACGAATGATAATTGTGGTGGCTCGGTGGTGGGGAGGAGCAAGTCGCATTGGACACTTAGCAAGCTGAGTGCGAAGGGGAGGACGATGAAGAGTGCGTATGTGCAGTGTACGAAGTTGTTGAGGAGGGAGGAGGGGGAGGAGGGGGAGGAGGAGAACCAGAAGGTGTATGTTAGGGGTGATGATGGGGAGTGGTATGAGAAGATCTCGGATACGGAGGTGGTTAGAGCGCCGGAGTTGGGGGAGGAGGAGGGGGAGCGGGTGGTGAGGCGCTTGGTGGATGTTGGTGCGGGGGTTGAGGAGAGGGATATTGAGGCGGATGAGGATGTGGAGTGGACTGCTGAGCCTGATGCTGAGGATGAAGAGGAGGTGGAGAAAAGTGTGGAGCGTGGCATTGAGGCGGAGGAGGTGCAGGGGATTGCAGCTCGTGATGTCCAGGCGGAGGAGGTCGAGGTTGAGGCAATTGAAGAGCGCGATGCTGAGGCGGAGGAGGTCGACGAGATCCCAGACCGTGGTATCTATGCCGATGAGATCGAGGAGGTTGCCGAGCGTGGCATCGAGGCTGAGGAGGTGCAGGAGATTGCAGCTCGTGATGTCGAGGTTGAAGAAGTCGAGGAGATCGCAGATCGTGGTATCTACGCCGATGAGGTCGATGAGGTCGAGGACATTGCAGAACGCGATATCGAGGAAGACGAGGTCGAGGAGATTGCGAAGCGTGATGTCGAGGAAGACGAGGCCGACGAGATCGCAGACCGTGGTATTTATGCCAACGAGGTCGAGGACATTGCAGAGCGCGACATCGAGGCGGAGGATGTGCAGGAGATAACAGCACGCGATATCGACGAAGATGAGGTTGAGGAGATCCCAGACCGTGGCATTTACGCCGACGAGGTGGACGATATTGCAGAGCGTGATATCGAAGCTGAGGAGGTACAGGAGATTACAGCCCGTGATATTGACGAAGAGGAGGTTGAGGAGATTGAAGAGCGTGATGTCGAGGAGGATGAGTTCGAGGAAATTCCAGACCGTGGCATCTACGCCGACGAGGTGGAGGAGATCGAGGTTTAAGATAGTTATCGGGATTCAGCTGGGTATGTGTGATAGATTGCTTTGGTAGACTTGACTGAGGGGAAAATGAAGTTGCGATGAGAAGAAGGGGGAATTGCTATATTTTTGTACACTTGTTATATATATTGAAATTGAACTTTATCACGCGAAATATACACACTTAGCCACCCACGAGCTCCATAGAAAAGTTTAATTAAGCTTGGAGGTGAACGTCGCCGCCATTGGAGCATGGGGGCCTTCACAATGATGTTTCTTTGCGGCAGTATCCAATCGGGGAACCGACCGTCGACTAACCCACGGGTCGGTCCGCCTGTCTGACGGCTCTCGTCCAGTAATTTCTCTCTCAGCAAACTAATCATTCCGCGCCAAGTACTAGTAAATTATCATGAGATTTATATATATATGATACTTCGTAGTCTATTAAATAAAGTTTATAATACGGTAATTTACTGTGTCCTCGTACTTGGGTTGCGAAGAACCTCGTCGGCAACTCCGCGTACCAAGACCATGGTGTGGGTCTAATTGCGAACTCTTGGCTCCCCTGAAATGTGGTGGGCAGCGGCTTGAAGGCAGGAGGTGGGTCTGGAGTTATGACGTGTTACAGGGCGATATTAAATGCGCAAGAGTGTTAAGATGCCATGGAAATAGTACGTGGAAGTTGTTACTACTGTGAATAGGTATTCTGATAAAGACTGAATAGAGTCAATCCTATAATGAAGACCTACAAAATGCATGGATTTTACAAATTTGCACGGGAGTACCTTGCACTAAACTCAGGGTCTATTTCTAGCATCATGCATTAATGCATAGCTTACCCTGCATTTCACCCGTCTCACCCTTGTCGTGGGGTCCATACACCACAGAAAAACATTCCGTCTTTGTGCCAGTGTGCATCCTTTCGCATGGCCGATACTCATATTATTGGCCAAAACCCCAGACGGTTATTTCAGCCCTTCAGCCCATGCTGCTTTGTAGCGCGTATACCTGCCACTTCAGATTGTCGGAATTATAAGAAATCGGCCATGCCTCGCCCACGAGCGCACACACCAAGTGTCTCCTCTCATCTCCAGCGATGGCGCCCGCCGTCACTTCGAACCCCGTGAATGATCACCTTCTACAAGATAGTGAGAGTTCTGAGAACAAACCTCAGTTCGCAATCGATGGCCACGAAATTCAAGAAAATGGCCACACCGAGACAGGCAGACCACAGCAACTACAGCGGTATTGGATGCGAACCCTTGCCTTGATCCTGATCCCGCCCACCATCACAATTTGGTACGCCATCATCTGGGTGCGGCTTGTATTGGGCATCGAGAACGACGATGCTGCCAAATACCGCACCTTCTCTGGGTCTCTGATCTACTACTCCTGGTTCATCATTGGTGTTTTTGGGTTGTCGTGGGCGCAGTATGGTCTTCTTGGCGTGGAGGTTGCCATGCTTCAGACGCCGTTCTGGAAGGCGCCTAATCTTGTCGCGACATTGATGCACTCCAACACCACCTGGAGCAGCCCTTCGGGGTGGTGTAAAGCTGTCTATCATCGCCAGTTTCACATGCTATGGTGTTTGCTCGCCCTCCTGAGCATCCTCCCGTTTATCGCATTTCCCCTATCTGGTCTTGTCTTTGAGCTGGGAGATGGGCATATCAAGACGTCGGAGAACCCTTTTGTGGTAGGACGGAACACGACTACTTACAACAATGCGTCCATACAAGGTCTAGGGGGGGCCCCACTTGATTGGGGAATGGGGTTGGCCCCAACTATTCCGGGTTTCGGAGTAATATACACTGCTCCAGGCATTGACAGGTCTGCGCATTCTTGCCTTAAGAAGCTGCCGAGCACTCTACCCCTGACAGAGTCCATTCCCGATATGTTCCTTGCGCCGCAGGCTGATGTACCAGTGTCTGGAAAGGCATGGGGACTTAGGCTCAAGTATGAATGCTCGATCGTCAGCAAAGTCTCTGAATTGACAATTCTGGGCGAAAAGCCAGTGTCCATATTTTCAAACGTGGATAGTCTCTCCACCGATACACGGCCCGTCGTCACTCTCCGAACTCCTTCAGGATCTTCAATCAAGATCTTCAACAGCAGTAGCGATCCTAACGACCTGAACATGTGGTCGTATTCCGAAATGGGGATAAGTGTTTCAACGCTTACGGATGCTACATACAGGAACAAGACATTAGTCCATGGCACGTTAGTCGGCAATGCCTACGACATTCCAGTCGACATATCCCAGTCAATGGTATTAGAATACGCCTTGTGGCAGCTCCAGTTTCAGGCATACTACGACAAACCCAACGAGACCCTCCCCTTTAATTCTACTCTTGGTCCCGTCATTGAAGGAATGGGGAGTCCTTTTTTCTTATCCGAGAATAAGACGCTTGTCAGTAACAATACTTTCTTCAAGATCCGACAAGGCCAGAATTTCACAATCTCGGAACCCGGTGCACCCCTCCTCCCGGTCAAGCTGAACGCCTCTATCACCGATCTTCGCGATTATTTTAACCCAACATCATTAACCGACTACGTATTACACACGTATCCAAAGCCTGTCCTAGAACCTATCATGGAAGTAGCGGCCCCCATTGGTGTTCGCTGTGTTGTATCTTCAGGCGCCGGAACGGCCACTCTGGACGGCGTAACCTCCACCTTCAGCAACTTCTCTCGAGTCGATCCCTACAATAACACCCAGGGCCAGATAGGGGGCGTTTTCGGCCAGATGGCCCAGAAAATACTTACCGCGACAGGGTTTGCTGACTTCTACCAGACGAGTCACTTGCCCGGGATTCAATCGGCCGACGGCAACCTAGGGAGATACCAAGGCTACATCCCTTCCCAGGCACTGCTGCGGTCCGTGCTGGCTGCATATGGCATAGATGCCATCCAACGCATGTACGGCCTCACACCAGGCTTGGAGGCGGAATGGGAGAGCACTGATCTAACGTCTTCGCGCGGGGGGAAGATCTTGACCGTCGCGTCGTTGATACCGGGGCACGGGACGGGGTATGCTGTTTTGGCGCTGTTTTGTTTGTGGTCGGGGCTTTCGGTGGTGCTGGGTTTGGTGTACGGGTTCCGCAAGAGGCCGTCGGATAAGTTAGATGGGTATAGCATGTTCAAGCAAGGAGCAGATATGGCGGATCATATTAAATATGACCATGGGGTCTTGAGCGGGCAGACGTTTTATGAGAATAAAACATTGCGGGCACTTCCCGGTAGGTAATCAAGCTATCTGCATGGGTGTATTGGTAGGCTTTCAGATACATAAATGATAATAATGCTCAAACAATTACCGTTTATCTCGTCCTGTTGAGCCACAATATGTAGTTCTATGTACCAACAAACTCAACTCTACATCCCAATACCCACCAAACAAAGTCTCAAAATCCAGTGGTATTATTTAATAGCTAAATATGCATAGCTTCGCCACTTCACCCAGTCTAATCACTTATGAAAGTCTTCATCCATGCCAACCCTCCCCTCTAAATTCCAATATCCGGGGCCGGACCGACGAATGGAGGAATCGTAGTTGGGAGATCATAAGGATCCTTCAATGCGTATTCGTAGAACTTCCTTGCATCAAACACCTTCTTGCTGTTCACATCCAAATGCTTCTCTCCGGTGCAATCCTTGAACTTGAGCCAGTTGCTCTTGATCGATGCGTTTGGACCCGCAACGACGGGGTCGTTGACGTTCTCGTAGTACGAGTTCTCGACGAGAAGTTGGGTGTGTCCACGAGCGTAGTTGCCGTAGGAGGTGATGTTCAGGTGGTAGTTGTTGAACATATGACAATACTTGAGGTTGTCGGCGCTGGGGCCGCGTTGGTTGGTTGAGTTGAAGAAGTTGTCGTTGATCTGAAGGTATTAGTATGTGGTTTTTTTTCTTGGAACAAGGAAACTTGCAGTCATTTTGGAGATTACATTCTCCGTCCAGCCAATTCCGAAGGCCTTGTTGTGCTCGGAAAGGAGGTTATTTGATACTGTGACGTAGTCTGTATCCTTTCGCAGATCGATTAATCCGTCTGCCATTCTCGCAAACTATCAGGGTGTCAGTATATCAACTTGATATCTTTTAAGATTGAGTGTGATTACCTTGCAGTGATCAATCCAAATATTCACACCAGTATCAACCTGGATCCCATCCCAATCCTTCGACTTCCCGTTATAATCCTCTGGGATATAAGTATCTCTAATCTCCAAATTCCTCAAAATGATATTCTTCTGGTTATTAATCCCAAACCCACCACCCACAACAGCCCCAGTCTTACCCACGCCAATAATAGTCTTGTGGCTCTTAATCGGGACCTCGAAACCCTTGGGTTCGGAAGTCAGCACCCCGTCGACGCGAATAATCAACGGCTCTTCCATGGCCGCATACTTCACCAGATCGGCATGAGTAGTGACCGTGACGATGCGGCCGCCTTTGCCACCCGTGGTTCCGCCATTGAGAGAGGCAAAACCGTGGGCTACTTCATCGCAACGTGCGCATGAGACCTCTGCTGTTGGGGCAGCGAGGGCGACGGGGGCAAGGAGAAGCGCCGCAGCACTGAGTTTGGAGATGAGCATGTTGACAGATTAGAGGGATATCTGTTGGGTATCAATGAAAACTTTCTACTTTCTACTTTCTACATTTTACAGGCTATCATCGTATTTTATAGGAGATATTCATGTCTGTTTAGGGAAGGCTCCTTGCGGAAGAATTTTCTACAATCGCCGGCCAAGATGGCATAGTTATTCCATCAAAGTGAGACTACAGAGGTGTCGTTTGTAAGAGTCGCCTACAAAAACGCCATTCGCAAGAGAGCTTCTCCGAATCCCGCTGATCTGATGCTGAGAAGCGTGGCAAAAGCTGGGGTAATCTTGTCCGAGTCTTAGATCTCGGTGGTCTCGGTTCCTCGGCCGTGGATCTTTATCATTGCCCAGCACAATGCCAAGAGACGTCAGTTGAAATTGAAACAATTTCCATCAATGAGACTTCTAGATCGTCGATGTTGATATCCGAAAATTCATCTGAGGGAGGTTAGAGTAGATCCGGTTAATCATTCCGGTTGAATGTGAGTGCGGGGAGGTGCGGGGTGCGGGGGTACCTAAGCGCAGCGTCAAGAGGGGAGCAAGCGCGGTTCTAACTATCTTGGTATCTAATATGTGTCTGATGTGATTGGTACAAGATGTCTAATTTTTTAGAGTCTATGGCCGTATGTGCTTCTTCTTCTCGTGGCCCATAAGTACCGTCTACACTACACACAGAGGGGCTACGTTTGACAAATGAAAGCCTATTTCTATGATTCTTATTGTGTACTAAACACGGTCGATTATATATTACAGTGGTATCAGTACTGAACAACACACAATGCATATTATACAACTAGCCTGCCAGAAGCCCCTTCCTGGAGTGCACTGCTTCCGTCCCCAGGGCGGGCGCTTGCCGCATCCCCAGCGCTATGCTCGCTCGCGTCCTCTCCACGTACACTACTCCCATCTCCCGTGCGGGCCCCCACCACATTCGCGGAGCCTTGCTCGCTTCCCCGCTCCCCCTCGGAAGCATCGTACGTAGGCGGACCTTCGGTAGCGTACGTCGGCGGGGCACCCAGCTCATACTCGGGCGGTTTAACCTCAGGCTGCGGTGTCGTCCACATCTCGGAGCCGCACAAATCCAAACAGCAGAGACGTAGCAAGTACGCCACAACCAGAAAGACGGGAATCCCAAGCCCGAGTCCGAGTCCCAGCTTCAGGGGCAGCTTACTTTTAGGGGGTGCCCCCCTGCATTCGGAGACAGTGGGATAGCGGCCGCTGTTAATGCGCATCAGCTCAGAGGTGATGGAGCTGCAGTGGAAGTCGCCGGAGTCACCTAGGATATGGGTGGTGAAGATTTTGGTGACTGTGGACATGGAGACGCTGGGTTGGGTGAGTGGTGGGTATAGTGGGGGAGTGGGGGAGTACTTACGCGGTAAAGTTGCCCAAGATATTGAGAACCTCGTCTATGGTTTGAATCGGCTCCAAAGCGACCTTTAATGGAGTAGAGGTGTTTACTTCGAATCTTTGGATATTGAGGAGGGAGGGGAAGGAAAGGCTGGTAAAGATTAGTTGGGTGAAATGATGGTGGGTTAGGCTGCTACGTACTTTCCAATTGTTCCAGCGGCTGAGATATCTCTAAGGAGTGACAGGCTCGGCAGGCTAATATTACGTGGATTTCCGTGTGTGAGTATTTTTAGACGTCCTTCACGTAGCCTTCTCTCATCTACTAATCTGGATAACCGTGGCATGGACAATCTATCGCGTCAATCAGCGCTGTAGTTCAGAGGTTCCCAGTAGCATTCTTACCTAGAGATGTTTCCTTGGAGGTAAACTGACGAGGCATTCTGCAGCACAGGAAAGTTGATATCCAATGGGAGTTGGTCGACACTATCAACCGTTAAGTAGTCGTACCAGTCGTCGTCGCTAGCGGGTTTCCTAGATATTCTCATGGTTCCCCCGTTGGCTAGAAGAGGGAAGTTCAACCTAAAAAGTACTGGATTAGAAACCGTACATTCCGGTTGCTGCGTATGGAAGAGAACATACCTGGTGACATTTCCAATGATCATCAGATCATATGTGCTAGTCAGAGACGGGAAGTCTACAAAGCAGTCCTCAACTCCGTCAATATTAAGAGAGCTATCTAATACGGTCAGGCTCGGAAACGAGATGGTCATCAGTGCGGGACCACCAGCGATATCTATAGTAGTGGTATTGTTCAGGTCAGGGACCTCAACCGAGGTGAGTAACGGCACGGGAATCGGTCGCTCGTTGTCGTCTCGAGGGTAGGAAGTGACAGTGTAAATCCCATAGTGAATGAACGTGACGTTGGGTAGGTAGAAACCACCCGTATAATTGGCTGCGATGAGCACGGTGCCGTCTATCTCGGTGCAGCCGGCATACTTTGTGTCCAGCTCTTGTTGATTCGAGACAGCACCCCCCCCATAACTGGTGCTAAACTCGCAGTAAGTAGCCGAGGTATCTGTGGAATCAACTGATCAGCAAGGGCAAGACTACGAGCGAGAGCAATAGTTAAAAGCCATGTAAAGAGACTGGTTATGCCTTACCCGAAACAGCGAGCGCAAGGAGAAGAAAGCGCAGACTCGTCGCCGTCGCAAACCAGGAGCGCATCATCAATATTCTCTCAGCGCCACAAAATCCCGATCACGATCATCACCGATCGACAGAAGTGGGCATGCGCCACATCTTTATCCAAAAAGGGGAAATCAAAAATAGACTTTCTGGATCAGGCAGCATAGTTGATTGGCTTGGCATGAAGGATTCATTGCTGTGTAGTATGAGCTTGGCAAGTATGAGAAGGCTGGGCGAGAGGCTCTACTGGATGGGTTAAATGTTGGTGACGGGAGACAGGCCTAACTGGGCGGCCAAGAACCTGACAGGTGGGGTCCATTTCTGGTGCTAGTAGCCGTCAGTCTGTTAACAAGCTCGTGGTTAATCCTTGGCCTCTGGCTGGCCGGTCCGTACCACCATGCGCACAAGTCTCCGGACATCACTATACCAAGGCTGAGATTGAAATGGCCGATTTATGCAGTTTAATACTGTTGGGACTTCACAAAATACTGTACTGTACATAAATACTTGGCAGTATTAAACTATAAACTGCAACAACCAAGCAAGTACGATAAATAAAGTACGAGTTGCAGGATAGAATAATAATGATTCCGTTGAAGCCTTGTCCAACTGGCAAAGATAGAAGATTATAGAAAAGCTAATTTCAATCTATTAAACCACGGTGCCGATACAAAAATTAATGATAGCGAGGAGAGAGTATTTTGGGCGCTGTAAGTCTTTATTATTCGTTAGGAGGATTATTATATATCATTCCAAGCTTAGTGTAATGTTTTTGATAACCTGAAACTCAGCAAGCCCATACTTGCTGCCTTCCTTTCCTAGCCCACTTTCCTTAATCCCACCAAAAGGCGCCTCACAAGCGCTGATTACCCCAGTGTTAACACCAACCATGCCAGCCTCAAGCGCGTTCGCCACCCTCCAGGTTTTTCTCAGGTCGTTTGAAAAAATGTAGCTGGCTAACCCGAATTCCGTATCGTTTGCTTGCTCGATAACGTCCTTCTCTGTGTCGAACTTGAACACGGGGGCAAGTGGCCCGAATGTCTCCTCTCGTGCGACTAGCATCTTAGATGTGACACCCGTAAGTAGGGTTGGCTCGATTAGGTAGGCCTCTGAGTCTGGACTTGTGCCTCCGACGACAAGTTTGGCCCCTTTGGATACGGCGTCATAAATATGCTCTCTCATCTTCTTCACGCCTGCCATATTAACCAGGGGGCCGTGTGTCACGGTTGGGTCGAGCCCACTGCCAATCTTGAAGGAAGACATGCGCCCTGTCAACTTCGCCACGAACTCATCGTGAATTCCGCTTTGCACGTATATCCGGTTCGCACAGACACATGTCTGCCCACTGCAGCGAAACTTGCATGCCAGCATGCCGGCAACAGCAATGTCAATGTCGGCATCGTCGAACACGATGTACGGCGCGTTTCCGCCGAGCTCCATGCTTACCTTCTTCATTGTCCCCGCCGCCATTTTGGTGATGAGTTTCCCGACTCCGGTGGAGCCGGTGAAACTGACTTTCTTCACTAGCGGGTGCGTATAAAGCTCTGTGATGGCATTGCGGTCTTTTGTCGTAACGACTTGGATGACGTTCGGTGGAATGCCAGCCTGGACGGCTAATGCAGTTAACGCCAAAGTACACAGTGGCGTCTCGCTCGGCGGCTTTACAACGACTGTGCATCCTGCCGCAATTGCGGGTGCTATCTTCCGCGTAATCATTGCGATGGGGAAGTTCCAGGGCGCAATGATACCACAGACACCAATAGGTTGGCGTATAACCAAATTCGTGCTGCCTCGGTGCTGAGACGGAATGATATCCCCGTACGACCGCACTGCTTCTTCCGCAAACCAGCTGATAAATGTGGCACCGTATTCCACTTCGCCACGCGCCTCCGCCAGTGTCTTCCCGTTCTCCATCGTCAAGAGCACGCCAAGGTCCTCCGCATGTTGACGAATGAGCGCCGCCCAGCTATGAAGCATCTTTGCTCGAACGGTCTCCTTTGTGTTTCTGAATGTTTTGAACTCTCTGTGTGCATGTTCAATTGCAGTGGTGAAATGCTCCGTTGACAGGCTGGGGATGTTGGCGATAATCTTGTTGGTGGCAGGATCATAGACGGGAAAAGTGGTGCTCCCGCTCACCCACTCGCCGCCAATAAATGATTTCTCATGTAGGATGGACTTATCCGTAAGAGCCGCCTCGATGCTCTCTGGGTGCACAAAAGGTGTGTGAGCGTCACCCATGGTAAATTGCGCGGGGGGTTGTTCTGGCACGGATAAGAGTAAAGTTTTATATGGGCACGTCTTCAGATAGGTTGTCTATAATCTTGTTGTAGTTTGCAGATATGTGTTTGAAAAGCTAATTGTAGGGGTTTACATCTTTAACCTTATACCCAGAAGGGAGGGTAGGATGTGAGAACTCGGACTAAAGTCTCGGCTCTATGGGCAGAGCCGGGCGATGCGCTACATGCCCGCATAGTATGGTACGAAAACAAGCCGCTCCAATTTTATCGGTTAATAGTGCTGCTATCGAACAGTACAACGCTCCTGGGACTATGAATGCCATCCGTGATTGCCGGAGGCGATGGGGTTTGGACAATAGCGAATGCCGCTTTTTTGACTCCATAGTGGTCGCCGAATTAACCACGACATCTCCGCGTCAGTTTCACAGCTGCCCGCCCCCACCATTTACTCTGCATATAATCTCATGAAATTATAGCCTTGATATTAGCTGAGCTGCGGCACGTGAGGCGGAAAAAAGTAATGGAAAAAAAAACGCAGCTGAGGCATAAACTATTTACGAATTGCAAAGTTCTAGTAACTGTGCAAATACACGATATTTGCTTTTGATATATGCTACAAATATAGGTAGCACCATTTATCCAAATCATAGTACGAATTTGGACTCCCTTGATGTAACATCAGGATTGAATTAAATTAATTTTCGGAGGATGTCGCCATGTGATTGTGGTCTGACTGAGCTGGTAACGATTCATATCTTAAAGTCGATTAGATTTTCATACGCTAAATAAAATCTTATGTACTTTCATCTTCTCGAATAACTTGAAAGCCTCCGGAGCCTCCTCAAGAGACATTTTGTTCTGGCACAAGAAGAGAAGCTTGTCCTGTAATTCCTCCAATACCGCAGCAGTCTCGTCGAACAGACTCCGTACAGGACACCGGCCAAAGGCCAATGTCACATTTTTAGAGTAGAGAGCAAAGCCTGGAAAGCTGATCTGTTCATTGTGCACTCCCACACTAGAAATTTTGCCAAAGGGGCGGATCATATCAAAGGCGAGCTCGAGGGCGTCGGCATGGCCAACAACTTCCATTACAACGTCTGCACCGCGGCCAGACGAAGCTTCCTTGATCTTCTCAACTGGATTGTCTAACAAATTGATCGGAATTGCACCTAATTTCTTGGCTGCTTCCCTTCGTTCCGGGATCGAGTCCACTGCAAAGACCTTGGCTTTGTTATTGGTGAGATGGAGAGCTGAAGCGATTGCGCAAATTCCTACGGGGCCACATCCAAGAACCACGGCTACAGTATCTTCCTGTTGCTTTTCGGGTAGGTCTTTGAGAAATCGGCTGGCAGCGAAATATCCTGTTGGGAATGCATCTGCCATCAAAACGAGCAAGTCGTCTGCAATCTTCGACGGGGCTTTTACCAACGATGATGTGGCATTCGGTACTAGGAGATATTCGGCTTGCCCTCCGTCCAAAGAAAAGGTCGGTGTGATACAACCAAGAAGTGCAGCCTTTGAGCACCGGCTGGATTCGCCTTGGTTGCAATAGAAACAGTCGCCGCAAGAAGTGGAGAAGGGAACAACGACATGGTCACCGAGCTGATGGTTCTTGACGGAGTCGCCTAAAGCCACTATATGTCCGACCGTTTCATGCCCACAGACAAATCCAGGCGTTGCTTTCTGGTGGCCTCGATAGTAATGCTGCGCGCGCAAGTAAGCAAATGATAAAGAATTTGGAGATGACGATAAATCTAATATCCGTAGATATAATTTACAGAACTACGTACCAAGTCGCTGCCGCACAAAGCAGTGGAAGAGACCTTAAGAATGGCATCGGTGGGCTCGCGAATCTGAGGCGTTGGTTTGGTCACAACTTTGACGTCAAATGGACCGTTGAAGACCACCGCCCTCATTTTATGGGGTATCGTAGAACTCATGATGGATATTTGACTGTGATTAACCAGATTGGCAAAGAGATACGGAAAATAAAGAACAATGATCAATTAACTCGAACAGAATTCAATAGAAGCATAACATTTATACCAACTATAATACTAGGGAGTCCGGTGAGACTTGGACTCTTGGTTACATAACCATCTTCATAATTTTGATCCACAAGGCCTCTTCTACACTCCCATTGTTACTTTGGATATCCGAAGATAACTCAAATTTGCTAGGCCATAATCTGGATCTGCCGTGCCCGGGCGACAAGTACGGCTAAGCCATATCGCTACATATTGCCGATATGCTTCCCAACTTCCGCACCGCCCATAGCCGAGGCGGCAATGTCCCAACACGAGTCGAAAGAGAGCCAACTATACACAGCCGGCACTCAACAAGCAAAAGAATGGCTTCAAATCGCTACAAAATTGGGGATAAAGCGGTTGGGGTATGTGCGAGGCATACCGCACAGTATATGACTGGACCATTTGATATAAAGTTAGCTGTGGAATACCGCTGCCAGCGCTACCAATTTAACGCCAGATAAGCCTGTCCAAGATGCCTCACTCAAATATGATTCGAGTGGGTCGATCTTGCTTGACGTGTACACCTCAACGATCCTGTTGGGCTGAGAGGCCCACCAATAACAACAAGAGAACTCATGTGGTGGCCATCTTTACTGATGAGTGGAACCGGCCCTTTAATCGTAAGAACGATCGAAAGCGGCGGCGAAGGTTTCTGGAAAGCGATGAGAAGGTCTCAGGGTTCACTGCTGTCTTTTGTCAAGACTGGAAAGATGGCGACAGTGATGAGGATTTCGAACCATCAGATACGGATGATTTCCCAAAGCCGCTAGCCTCAGCATGGCCTCGTTGTGAGTATGAAGGGTACTATAGCCCGTTTAGCGCAGCAACCACCTCTTTATACACATCTCCAACGCGGCATATATATTTGTTTAGAGGCTCTGCACCACCTACGCCAACGGCTGCGGAAACCCTCGACTCACCACTCATAATGTCAACAGACGACGAAGAAACAATCGCGGAGGGATACGAACATCTAGAATACCAAGCAGAAAGCCCGCCGGAAATTATGAACCCCATGACACCAAATAACATACCAACCACGGACAAAGAAGGGATGGTTCCCTTCAGAGGAGAAATAGTCGACCACCACTGGTTATCATGGAACGAAAAGAGGATTAGGGAGGGCGGGGGGTTCGATTACTGGAGCTCATTTATAGAATGCAACATTATTGCTGGTGGCAATCATGAGCTTGATGGTTGTCAGGGTGCAGGTACTACACCAGAGAAGAGTCTGGAGAATAGTTTTGATGAGTTTATTAATTATTAGATAGCCACACTGAAGGTATGACGGGTTGGACTACATCTCGAAGCTAAGTTATGTATAATATCCGTAACAAAAACTACCGCCATAACAGGAGGTCAAGTTGCAAGGTTTCTATTTCTGCTATATTTATATGCTGAGATTAAGCGCTATAATACCTTCCAATTTTATCTGAATATTCCTAGACTCCATGAGCGCAATCAATTGCGATCATTTGTAAATCCCAATGGGTTGGGGTCTCCTAAAATTCGAATTAATTAAAACAGTAGACGATTTGTGCGACTACTATACGCTCACCTGTTAACTTTTTATCTTTCGATATTAGAACTCATGCTGTTTGGTATATTCGAGTATTCTTATCTTGATTGAGCCCTGTTACCCTTCCGGGCTCCGCATTTCCTGACAGACCAACCCCACATACCCTACCCCGCAGACTAGCGTACGTCGGCAAAATCAACTTCGTACTTTGCATGTCGGCAGTGGCATTACCGATAGGCGGCTATTTCAGTTCGCGCCTTGGAGCCCTTGGACAAACTGTAGCAACTTCGCCCAGAGATGCCCTCGGTGCTGAAAAATATGTTAACAGACGGCATCAGGTTTACTTAATAGGTTTTTGATGTGTTATCATATCTATTTAATCAATCGTTATGTACATTATTTCCCGTGTCCACGTATCAATATCCCTATTTCTTTGCGGCATACTCTTCGTCAGTCACTTGTTCATACCAATCGATCTTCCCTAGTGTAACAGCCTCATGAACCATATAGCTTCCGTCGTCAGCACCATGCCAGTGATGAGACCCAGGAGGACACCAGATAACATCCCCTACAGCGATCCGTTGAGGTTGATCTCCCTTCTCGCAAATCCATCCTGATCCGGCTGTAACCCGCAGAAGTTGGCCCCCCTCATGGCGGTGCCAATTAGTCCTCGAACATGGCGTAAAGTTGACATTTACTACGGACATGTTGTCCTGTCTGATGACCTGATCCAGCCAGACATCGCCCGTGAACACACCCATTGTTTTGCCGTGAACTGACGGCACTCCCGCGCGTGAATTGTGCACCACTTTCATGGTAGTGGTTTTGTTGATGTCCATAATGAGTTGCTGGATGTTGGAATATATAGTTGGAAGTGATCAGCTGAATAATACTGGGCGACAGTGACAGCGATGAGAGGTTATGGTATATGGGTATATGGGTATGTGGTTATGTGGCAAGAGATTTTCCTGCGACTGAACGACAATTACCCCAGAATTCTATGGCCAAGTGCACAGGCTTTATACACCCCATAACTCCGAAACGGAGCACTGGCTCTACAGTGGTCGGTCTTTGTGGAGATACCTGCCGATATTATGTGGAGTCATGTACTCATAGATCATCGTTATCTTGTCCAAGTACCGATGCCGAGTTCTCTCTCAGAATGCTTTGATTTATCAGCACAATAGCCCACAGTAAACATGGGGAATATAGAGCATATATCAAGAGGACCACATCATATTCAATCTAAGTCTCTGTTCATATCACTCAAATTATTTCACGCTCTTAACATTTTTCACCTCATTTACAATGTCCCCACTACCGTCTACAATGAAAGCCGTAGTACTCTCTGGGCTGGGGGGTACTGAGATGCTAAAATATTCAGAGACCTAGCCGCTCCCAGAATTGAATGAGGGGGAGGTTTTGGTCAAAAACGTATTTGCCGGAATTAACTTTGTCGACATCTACTACCGCACTGGCGTGTATCCTTCCAAATCTCTCCCAGATATTATTGGAAACGAAGCGGCTGGGGCGATTGTGGCAATACGGGAGCCAAATCCGCTGGGCTTTAAAATAGGTGATAGAGTCGCCTGGACCGGACGGGGAGCGTATGCTGAGTACACCGCGGTGAACCATGCCACGTGCGTGATAATTCCATCAGAAGTTCCAGACAGAGACGCTGCTTCAGTTCTTCTGATGGGTATGACCGCTTTGTCTTTGGTGAAAAAGGCTTATGCTGTTCAAAAGGGCCAGACTGTGCTGGTCCACGCTGCAGCTGGAGGTGTTGGGTTATTGATGTGTCAAATTCTCAAAGACATAGGAGCTATCGTTATTGGGACAGCTGGAAGCCCGGAGAAGTGCGCACTTGCCAAAGAGCACGGAGCAATGCATGTAATTGACTATAGAGGCTCGTCGGGCGCGGGCTGGATGGAGCAGGTGAAAGAGATCACAAATGGGCAGGGGGTTGACGTGGTATCTTTGCAGTGTATTTACTGCTTATTATTTGCTAACCTGATGCCTTTAGGTCTATGACAGTGTTGGAAAGGACACGTGGGAAGGTAGCATGGACGTCGCAAAGCGCAACGGTAAAGTAGTGTTCACTGGCGTCGCAAGTATGTTTTAACGCTTCTATGCTTCTATGTGTCAAGCTAATCTTTCAGGTGGACCTATTCCAGACACGTTGATGCAGAGGGTCGCAGAAAAAAATGTTTCTGTAATGCGATCATCACTGAAGAATATGATTGCAACAAGACCGGAGTTTGAATTTTACGCCACTAGTGTACTTGATCACCTCAAGAATGGCAAAATAAAAGTGAAAATACATGGTATATATTCATTATCTAATGTACCAAGGGCCCATGAGGAGCTGGAAGGAAGGAACACTACTGGCAAGCTTCTGGTGAAGTTGTAGAAAATTGCAAGCAAATGATAATAAAAAATGCACAAGATTCTAGGACGAGTTCATAATTAGAATCCATATGGGAAATATAGCTGCGGTTGCTCATAATGCAAGTCTCGTGGATGAAGATATGCGGTTTGGTCTATTATGGTGTGTTAAATCATTCTGGTACAGCCTTTCCTTTACTCCGCGTCGGTTATGTTATTGTTCCATTGCCGTCTTGGGATAATATATATGGCCACTTAAATTTCTCTCCACAAAACTTCGCCTCGGGAGGTGCCTAGTGGATTACACTACTAGTGCTACAACTCGCACGGCAAGACTGCTTTTGGCGATATGCATAAGTGGGAGCCGCTAGTTTTTCTCCCACGGGCTGGCCCTTTGATTCTTCCTGGTTACTGGTCTATACCAAGTATCCAAGTTATACAAACAGGACTGCCTACACCCCTTAGTCTGAGTACATTGTTCGGTAGAATAATATTGCAGTTGGGATTAAGTGCAATCCACCATTTCCCCGTGCGGGGTAACAGGGTTTCCCCGCTATCTCACGGACATCTGGAGCTTTTTACCTTCCCCCCCGACAACTTGCAGACAGGCACTGGTAATATTAGTTTAAGGAATTAACAAATCAAACTATCAAATTAAGCACTTTCGGTAGTCAGGAATTTGACAGCTAGCCGCCACGGTGGTTATCCGTATATCCCCCCGCCAAGCCGGCGTCTTTTATACAGATACTTACAAACTCCCTTCAACCACGTTACCGAATACCGATGATCTCCACTCAGGGGTAACTAAATATATGTGTATATAAGACGATGGGCCATTTCTACGAAATTCTTATATCAGCGTCACAACTGCGGATAATCACCTGGAATATTCATTGCACCTTTGCCCTAACATAAATATGGCTGTCAAAGATATCAAGGACGACGGAGGTTCGTCGGATGATATTCAGAACATAGAAGATGCCACCACTCCTACGGATCTCGATCCAAAAGCGGACAAGAAGCTCCTGCGCCGCCTCGACCTACATGTCCTACCATGGCTGTGTCTTCTTTATGCTCTATCTCTATTTGACAGAAACAGTATTTCTACCGCAAAGATAACAGGCTTAGTGGACGACCTAAAGCTTGTTGGCAACCACTATTCAGTTGCACTCCTATCTTTCTTCCCGACCTATATTCTAATCGAACTTCCTGCCAACACGCTCATTCGCAAGTTCGGACCCAAAAGAATGTTAACGGGCATGATTATCTGCTGGGGTACTGTGGCCATGTGCTTTGGATTTGTGAATACATTTAGCCAATTAATTGCTTTGAGAGTTTTACTCGGCATCTTTGAAGGCGGGTTCAATGTAAGTCTCATATTAGCACTTGCATGAGATCAAATATCTGACGGTCTCTAGCCTGCTTGCGTCTATCTAATATCGTCTTGGTACAAGCGATACGAGGTACAGCAACGCATAGCTATCTGGTACATTTCCGGATCCTTCATATCCGGTTTCAGTGGCATTATATCGTACGGTTTAAGCAGCATGGAGGGTGTCGGTGGTCTGCGTGGATGGCGCTGGATTTTTATCATCCCCGGAATTCTCACTATCTCCATGGCCGTTCCGATTTACCTGTTCGTCTCCGACTTTCCCGAGAAGGCAACATGGCTTAGACCCAATGAGCTGGCGCGAATTCAGTCTCGGCTCGAGGAGGATAGAGGGGAGAAGATGGAAGACAAAATCACGCGCAAGGTCCTCATCGAAGTCTATTCTGATTGGAAACTATGGGTTTTATCGCTACTACATTTCTTCATCACTTCTGGATCGTATGCCATGTCGTTCTTTACTCCATCAATCCTCAGGGGTTTTGGTTACGACGTAGCATTGAGTCAAATACTTGTCACCCCGCCTTATATCTGTGCAGCTCTCTGTGCCATTGGAAGCTCGATCTTAGCCGACAGATATCGCAAGCGTAGCCCATTTCTCGTTGGGTTTATGATGCTAGCAATATTAGGCATTGTACTAATTGGTTGGGGCCACAATACTGGTATGAAGCTTACAGGAGTGTTTTTCGCTATTACGGGTACAACTTGTGCTACTCCAGCTGTTCTGGCGTTTATGGTCAACAACATCGTTGGATCCGCGAAGCGCCAAGCTGGAATCCCACTTCAACTCATGTTTGGTGGCCTTGGTGGGGTTGCTCCTTCGTTGTGGTTCAGAAATCAGGATGCTCCATACTATATGCCTGGGCTGTATGCCTCACTCACCTCGTTCTCCATGTGCGCGATTGGCGCTGCATCGATGGCGCTCTACTATCGCAATCAAAACCGAAAGGCCGATAAGTACGGAATAATTCTTGAGGGACTAGAGGGATTTCGATATACTCTGTGAACCCGACAAGCCAAACTGTTGTTGGCGGGGGACGGGCTGCGTGGGCAGACTTTACCTTTCGGATTTTCCTACCATGCTCATAAGCCGTGGATGCGCGGAAATGATGCGGGAATAGGGATGAGGAGGATGAAAGATATATATATTACTAGTAAATTAGGTAGCTACATAGATGGGCTGGATTCATCTAGTTGCAATACGATAGTATCCCACCTATAAACTTGATGCCTTATTTAATCCCAATGTGACGCTAACAATGTCAATATTTGGCAACATAAAAGACATATATGTTCCAGCCGAAACAACCAACCAGCATAGGATTCGGCCGGAATATATATACGTCCCAGTCGGAACGAACACTGCTGCCCCAGCCCCCAGCTGACCACTCTTGCGTCTCCTCAAACATATTATGGAGTATATTAGTAAACGAGTAAAATCAAAGCTTACAATACATGAATAATATCAGTAAATATAAATTCTCGGGCTAATATTGATTGTCATACATAAAGAATCTTGTAGTATTCTCACTTAAGACGTGAGTCGTTTCCTACAGCAGGGTCAAAATCCTTAAGAAACCCCCATCGTGTCTGATCCCCCCAGCCCTTTTCCTTCCAGTTATTAGCCTCCTTGGGAAATGTATCAATAACACCCATCACATTATCCTCGTGAGCAAAGATAAAGAATATATCATCACTGGCGTCAGCTTCCTGTGTCTTATGGATAGTTCGTTGAGCCTCGGGGATATCCATCCCCATGGCGACATCAAAGAAGGCCTGGTCCTTGTTTCGGCCTCGCTTCTCTTGTAGATCCTCCAAAACCCCACCTGGACATAATTTGGGCCGCATATTTGCCCATGGATGAGGGTTGATTTCAGCGGGTAGAGGGCGGTGTGGAGATGGGCGAAGCTCCCCGCCGTGATGACACAAATCACCACCCATCATTATGAAAGTGTCTGGGTTTGTGGTGGTGCGGAGGAGGCCTGCCAAGTGGCCGATAGTATGGCCTGGTGTGTCTAGAAGATAGAAGGAGCCGTCTCCGAAAAAGTCAAAAGCCTTTAGTTGGCCGGCCTTCAAGCCTATATCCTGATCGAAATCGATTTCCCGAAGTTCACGGTCTCTGAAAGGTGGCATGGGTATGAGTAAATCCCCCAGGAAATTTTTAATAGAGCAATCTCTACTCACTTGTAATCGGTCTCAAGAATTGGAGAGGCCGGGTTGGCAGGGGCGCCGGGCACAAAGGCTTTCTTGAAGCCTGGTCCAACGACCAGTTCCGTCGATGATGGGAATAAAGATGGATCCCCAACGTGATCCCAATGCATATGACTAGAATAGTCTGGTTAGCTCTCGGCTTTCGTTACACGCACAGGAGCCGTAGCAAGAGGATAGAATAAAATATATTATTCACATACCTCCAAATAATACTATTAATATCCTTGGCAGCGATACCCTCGTCGGCAAGAATCTCTAAGACATCCCTGTCGACTTGGATATCCCAGCCATATCCACCAATCCTTGGCCCTACCGAAAGGTTTCTCCAGTCCTTGCGAACTCCCAGATCGAACAGTACCTTCTTCCCTGAGGAATGCTCAATTAAGAAAACCCAGCATGGTATCGTGGGCATGTGGGTAAAGCCTTCGACGGCACTGTCAGGCGTAAAGAAGAATGTGGTGGGTATGCCACCAATGCGCGCCGTGCTGTCGATAATTCGAACTCTCGCATTGCTCTCGCCAGGAGGAATTTTGAATAATGGAGCCATGGTAGTATTTCTCTTTAGATTAGATTGTAGTTTACGTCTATGTCTACAGCAATGGCAGGGGCATGCGTTATATGGGGAGTATGGCAAACACGGCAAACTTCGACCCCTCACTCTGCCCCTCTAGATTACCGACCCCCTTACTTTGTGTAACTTACCTAAGTTACACAGTTAGGTAGCTACTCCGTATTCCGCAACTCGATGACATTGTAGAATCGCCGAAGTTTAGCCCTACGACGATGCGGTGAGGCCTCGGCCGCTTTCTTCCTCTCCGCTCTCGGCGGTTATTTGGTCGGCGGCATAGGAATGGGTGTGTTGGTATTTTCGGTTATTGCGAGTTGCAAGCTTCGGTACGCTTGGACCAACAACCATGGTTATAGCCGTTCCCAAATGCCGTGATAGAAAACCAAACAAAAATATCCACTGTGGCTGGCATTGCGGGGAAGTGGCGTGAAAGGCTACGGCACCTGTATGGTTAGGATTCAGATTCTTCTTGCGATGAGTATGTCTTGTGATGGGAAGGGAATGGGGGTGGGCTTGCGAGGAGTATTTGTGGTTTTCTGTGGTTCAACCTACGACAGTTGAGCACCTACCACACGACACAAGGGTCTCCTGCCACAGTACAACAGAGTGCATGAGAAATTCATGAGAAACTTGTCTGTCCTCTACCATGGCATGCATGGCCACTACTGCGGCCAACCCCTCCTTCTTTGGCCCTACTGTGCCACTTTCCGAGGTTGGCTTTGCTTTTACGTTCAATAAATTTTTGCCAATGCTCTTCTGCTGAATCCCCGCATCCCATCCCCCGCATCCCCGCATCTTCGCGACCTCCGCAATCCTCCGTACCCCCGCACACATAGGATCGTCATCGTATACCTCAACGTCGACCCTAGACGACCCCAACCTCGAGACCGTTATGGACCTGCTTCTATCCTGCATATCCTCATATCCATAACATGCAATTTCGCAATCTGCACCCTATTGAGATATCCTGGCCCTAGGGAATATGTTACCTTTCACAGCACCCCAACGGCGCCGGGCCGGCGTGGTTTGTATTCAATGTCATTCGCGCAAGGTTAGCATGCACAGTTTACCACGAGGCTATTCATTAAAATTCTAACCCTCGAATCTAGGTCAAGTGTGACCTCCAACAACTTCCCCATGGGCCATGCAACAATTGCAAAAGGAAGAATAAGACATGCCAGTCAGCTTGCCCCGCCTGTGCTCCATTGAGAGCGAATGTACTAACATCAACACCAAAGGGTCCGGAATAATCGGCGCAAACGCACGACGCATGTTAATACGCCGCCATTCATCGCAAGCCCCAACTCCACTGCCAATTTAAATGAAGATGAGACCGAAAATGACAGCGATACAATGTCCCCAATCCCGCAAAGGGAGGGACTTGAAGACACAAACCGACCACCCGCTGTTGCTGCTGCCGCTCCTGCAGCAAAATCAAATAACCTCATGGGATATCTAGGCGAACAGTGCATGTTCTCTCCTTCTGGGCTACCACAATGGTCCAGTTCCATACCTCCACCAACGTTTCCTACCGATATTAGCGAAGGAATTCTCCAAATCTCTGGCGCTGCGATCATTCCATCTTCTTCCTTGATTATCGCTCTCGCCGATGCCTACTTTAAACACATTTACCCGCACATACCAGTTCTCGACCGTTCTGACCTTGACGTTCAACCACTTTCACCTCTCTTAGTTCAGAGTTTGTGTCTCGCTGGCAGCGCCTTACGCCACTCGAACAGCTCCAACCGCCGTATACCTCACCCAGACAATTTTTACAATAATGTAAAGCTGTTACTGTGTATTAACCACGAAAAGGACAGTACCATAATCTTGAAATCAATGTGTCTTCTTGCCACCCGGAGTTCACAGGTTCCAACACAGATAAGCCTTGATGGAACATGGCACTGGATCGGGGTTTCAATACGTTATGCTCTGAACATGGGTCTACATCGGGAATCTACCTACACTAACAATAAAAGAGCCGGGATTTGTCGCCGATTATGGTGGCACTTGTTTGTGAGTCCTCCGTCGTACTTCCTTATTGTATATTCCCAGGCTAATTATCTTAGAATACCGATAAGCTTCAGTCAGCAGGCTACGGCAGGCCCCCGGCTATCAGCTTCCATCAATTTGATACGCGGATGCCTACGATGGAGGATTTTCCTACTCATCATCCAGACAACGAAGTGTTTATCTATAAGACTAAACTTTTGGTCATTCTTGGAAAGATAACGGCTGCTCAGTATCAATACCGGTTAGATTGTCCGCCAACCCTGGAAGAGGCGATGAGCATTGTTGGGGCGTTGAAAGAATGGATAAATGGTCTGCCCGAAGACTTACGTCTCTACAACGGATCGGTTCGTCGACCTTACCGACGTTCCACGCTGGAGTTACATATTATCTACTTCGTTTGCGTCATTCTTATCAACCGTTTCTGTGAAAAGCCAAACCGATCATGGGCATCGCTGAAGACACCAATTGTGGCAGCCTCATGTATGGCCTCATTGTTTGAAGAAATCTACTACAGAGACGAAGTTATCTACATGGCGCCAATAAATAACTGGTTCTGCATGGTAGCAAGCATACCCCTGATTATCTCCATCAAGTTATTGCCAGAGAAGCAGAGCTTATTCACGGAGAATCTTGCTACCATCAAGTCGGTGCTGGAACAAATGGCTTTGAGAACGCCAAGTTCCGAATTGATACTCAGTAGCGTCAATAGAGTAGAAAGGGCCAAGAATCATGAGGCTGAAAACAATGCAACAGCACCGTCTTTGCATACGCCCACAAATATGGACCACGGAGATGTTCAAGAAAGCCCAGACTTTGAAAGCTTTCTGTTAGGTAGCGTGGAAGCATTATTCCCGTTTCCGAACACGCTATGCGCAAGTATGGATTTACTTTCTATCATACAAGATGGGAACAATCAGGACCAAGCATTGCCGGCCGAACACCTAGTTGAGATTTCGGATTGGATGTTTAATGTGGACTTCAGTGATATGCAGTGGGATGCTTTTCAGATGCCCTTTGATATGACTGATATGCCTATAATGGGTATGGAATAACGTGAAGGAATATCGCTACAAGGGTGATATTGTGTTATTGTATTGTGTTTCTGTTAGCGGGGGTTAAAGGGGGGAGGGGTATGGTGGTTAAACGGTCTTGATCTGGCGGCCGATGGGTTGACGGCGTTAAAATTTACGAATTTACGTTACATCTGTATAGTAGCCAATATATATTGGCTATACTGTTTATTTTACTATAATTTAATTTCATAAACCGCGAAATAGTATTCAATTCTTGACCAATCTATATTCATAGTTGATTTTATATTCCGGCAACTTATAGTCATACTCGGCCAATTCTAGAACGTATGTACATGTCATCGAGTATGTCCTCGCGGACACCCTCCTTCGAGATAAAATAAATAAATACATGTCTAATCAAACGCCCTTTCATGCATCCTATCTAAAACAACTTATTCGGCGTATCTAAATACCAAGTAGGATTCTCCTCCGCCTCCTTGACAGAGAACCCGTTTCCTAAGAAGCGGAACCTGTTGTTTGAGTCCAATGTGTACTCGTAGTCCTCGCCTCGGAAGTTTTCAAGCATGTGGAACCAGTGAATGCGGCTACCAGGATGCAGCGCAATGATGGGTCCATCGGCCGTGCCATTCTTGTACCACGACCGACAATTGCCGGACCAGGAAGTCCGTGGCATGAAGGCTTGGATGTGCTCGGTGAAGTCGCGAACAGCATCTTCCTTCGGCTGAACAGCTTTGATGCCCTCTGTCTGGCATTTTTTCAGCATGCTGACAATATATTTGGCCACATGTTCCGAAATAGTGAGGACACTGCCATGGCCAATCGGGGCGCTCGGTCCCAGGAATACTGCAAAGTAAGAAGATTAATAAAAGCTCTTCTGGGGTGCAGCATAGAAAACTGAAAAGATATCAGTGAGGCGACTTACCAAAGTAGTTGGGCACATTAGGGACCGCACACGACATGTATGCTGATGGTATTCCGTTCCTCCATGTGTCTTGCAGGTTGCCTTTCCTGCCAATAATAGGAAATCTCGGGCAGAAAGAGACGTCGAAGCCAGTTGCGCATATAATAGCATCAACCTCGACCACCTCGCCGGACGTTAACTCAAGACCTTTCTCTGTAATTTTGGTGATTCCTTGTGTGACAACCCGAACATTCTCCTTTCCAAGCGACTCTAGGTAGCCCACTCCAGGTGTCAACCTGCGGCAACCGACTGGAAATTTAGGAATCATGGCATCCATAAGTTCTTGATTTCCGCCTAAAGCCTTTGTCATGTGGGCTACCATAATCTTTCTACTGGCCTCCCCCAATGTTTTGACATCCACTTGCTAATGGTCGCAAAAAGTTAGTTAAGAGTACATCACTTAATAGAAAATCGGTCCATATGGGGTGTACTCACAGCCTTGAACCTGGCATTGACCTGTTCCTCAACTGCCTTAATAAAACCTCTGTAATAATCATTATCGGCCTTGAATCTATCTTTCTGCTCTGTAGTGAATTTATCGCCATCCATCTTTATGGATTGAATAATTTCGGCGGAATTTCCTTTCAGCATTCGTTCGGTTTGTGGTGGTGCAATCCATGTGGGCGAGCGAATAACATGAACAAGCTCTTTAACATCTATTTCAATGTTAGAATTTATACTGTGATATGATGATGTGGATACATACGGGGTTGAATCTTGGGTACGATTTGGACTCCTGACGAGCCATTCCCAATAACTACAACCTTCTTGTTATTGTAATCGAAGTTCTCGGGCCAAGAGGCACTATGGACCAATTCGCCCTTGAAGTCATGAAGCCCTGTAATCGCAGGCCACTTCCAGTTACTTTCCCATAATTAGCCAGTGGTTGGATAGCAATAAATAACATTGAAACTCACTTTAAAATGCCCGAAGCATTAAGAAGGAAGTTGCAGTGATCATTGAACACCTCTCCAATTATTGTGTTTTTGATCTTCAAAAGCCACTCTCCAAGATCTTCGTTCCACTCAGCCCGAATAATTTCGTGGGACAATTTTATCTCTGGTCGCATGCCCTCCTCGTCGCACAGTCTACAGAGGTATTCTTGGATCTCAGTAGAATCGGCAGAGAATTTGGTCCAATTAGGATTTGGCCTCCATGAAAATTGGTAATTGTGGGATGGATGGTCGCATTGGCATCCAGGGTAACGATTTTCGTACCAAGTTCCTCCGATCTCTGGGTTCTTTTCGTAGACGACGTGATCGTAGTTGGTCATGTGCGTGCGTAAGGTCTTGATCAAGTTGAGGCCGCTGGCGCCGGCACCGATGGTCACTATTCTTATCTGTCGAGCTGTCCCATATGGTTGCTCCAGAACTTTATACGATGTATCGTCGCCATTTGTGGTCGCGGTGCTCGCGTTATCCACTGCAGGAAGTTTACTCTCAAATGAGCCCATTTTAGATATAGAGGTTCGAGTTGGAGACTGCGGGGTATTCTCTTGGCCTTTTTCTGAGGCTTATACTGACCAACAATTACACAGGGACGAAAGGATGTTCTAATATAACACTCTTGACCTGTGATAAACGTTCAAGTACAAGTAAGCCGCGCCTAACACGATAGAGGAATGAACTACAGTGCCGGATGCCGCACGCGGCTATGAGATATCTAAGTTATGAAATCAATACTGGCTAAATGTCACATATTCCATATGCCATATGCCACTGGATAGGTCGTTATTCTAAAGCACGTGCCATTGCGGGGACCGCTGTCGTTGCCGTTACGTTGCCTCGTACCGAAACTCGTCATCAGTTTCGGTTCTTATCACTTCGGCTTCGACAACCGATTAAACGAATTGTCATCCTGTTACTCATTATACCCCGCACTGGCATACTGTTATACCCCGCGCTAGAATTGATTAGAAATTTATCAGCGAAGTTAAATCCATAACACAATTCTAACTTATAACTCAAAACCGTCTATCTGCTCTCACTCACCATAATCAAATCCGAATATTGCACACAACATAACAACTCGCCAACATGCCTGTCGCTATTGTTACCGGTTCTTCAAGGGGTATTGGAAGGGCAATTGCTTTGCAGTTGGCTGATGATGGAATGGATATTGCAGTTAGTTTTGCCATGCCGCGACTCTGCCAGTTGAGTTAGGTTTGTGTTAATCTCAAAAAAAAATAGATCAATGACATCGAGCAACAATCGGCATCTATGGAAAGTGTCAAGGCTGAAGTCGAGAAGAAAGGTATGATACTAAAGCTGCCATTTATTTCTATTGACTGAATATGATGGATTATAACATCCTAATGGAAGCTAACAGTCTATGATAGGCAGACGAGCGATTGTTGTTGTTGCGGATGTAAGCGTTGAGGAGGATGTGAAGAGATTGGTTGACACAACAGTGGAACAACTTGGGGAGTTGAACGTATGATAACTCTGTATAGCTACCCAACAACACTAATTTCTGTTAGGTTATGGTTTCAAATGCTGGAATTATCGTAACAAAGCGCCTATTTGAGGTCTCTGTGGCTGAATGGGACAAAGTACAACAGGTACTCACTACTCGTCAGCCCCTTGTACGATTATATGACTAACATTACTCCAAGGTAAACGTTAGAGGCATGTTCTTATGTTACCGTGAAGCAGGTATGTGTGAGAGTTTCCGATAAATATGTGTATCTAATAATTTCTAGGGAGACAGATGATTGCTCAAGGCAAGGGCGGTAAAATTATTGGTGCTGCATCGATTGCTGCATTTAGACCTGTAGGTACTACTCTGCATTCTGGTTGAGGTATGCTAACTTTTTCTGACGTCGGGAAATGCGTTACCTTACTCTGTGAGTAAATGGGCAGTTCGAGGACTCACGCAGGCGGTTGCATTGGAACTTGCAGAGCATGGAATTAATGTAAGTCTCCAGAATCTGGTTTAAAAAAACAAGAAGCTAACAACATTGCAGGTTAATGGCAAGTCAACCCCACTCGCTGTCTAAATGAAAGCAAACTAACAAACTATTAAGCTTATTGCCCTGGACCTGTCAGCACTGATGTAAGTCCCTTTTTGTCTCTGTTCAGTACGTATACTAAATCTTATTCCAGATGTGGGACGCTATCGATGCAAGCGTGGCAGCAAGAACTGGACTTGCTAAAGGTGAGGCCTTCGAGAGGTCTATTCAGTCCCGGTCTGCAATGAAGAAGGCCCAGGTATGTTGCATCCTGTTAACAGCAGATAATTACACGGAAGACTCGGTTTGTTAACAGAACCACAGACTCCCGAGGATATCGCGAATATGGTGAGCTTCCTTGCCAGCGATAAAGCGAGGATGATTACAGGGCAGAGCATGATTGTTGACGGAGGTAAGTTTGGAACTTCAATAATTTGTTGTGGGAAGCTGCTAACTAAATATTACCAAGGTATCGTCTTCTCATGAGTGTGCCAGATGTTTACGTAAAGCAATGCATAAGCTGCTGCTGTTTTCGAGACTCCGTGTTTCTCACCATAGCTTTACTATAGAATGCTAAATATTATAAAATACCTGAAATTTTATTATTTATTTCACCCAAACCAATGACTGGTGAATCGCTGGCCTTTTTATCAATGACACTACACCGCAAGTACATGCTACAGCATTTGACCTGCTATCTTAGATGAGGTTCTTTTATAGAAGGCCCTCACTTGAATTGCAGGTTTAGCGATTGCTCTGGCTAGTAATTTGTTCATAGACTGGCCAGTGATACTGGTGGCAGCGAAAATGACACTTTTAGTGATATCAGCAACGGCACAAGGATCACCAGGTAGTACAGTATACAGGAAAACTAGAATAGACGAGTAATTATGTATCTATGCTATCTAATTAATTCGCGTATTTCTGCAGGAGAGGTGAAGCCTTCAGCCAGGGCAGCTATTGCTGCGTAAACTCCGTTTGGTGCGAAGCTGGCATATCGGCGGAGCGGAAGCTCTTCAGTTCAGGAACTGAGCACACCCTCTCTGGATCTTGCATATGCCGCGCATAATACCGGGGTTTGACAATATAGAGCAATTAACCCCAGGTTTACTAAGAAAATTCATGATTGCCACATTTAGAGCCGATAGGTTCACAAACTTCAGTATACTATCGGCAGACCCGGGGTTGTGGGGATATGCGGGGTACATGCAAAGGCAATAGTCTGGGGTTTGTGTCGGGAAGCAATGATCTGGTAGCCAATAAAGACCCAAGTCACAGCCGTCATCCAATGGCTGCTGACCCCACCAATCCCAATAACTCGGTATGTGCCCAAGATCTTCAGGCGGTTTACCAGATAGGTCCGTGTATATTTCGGCAACATACCCATAGCATTCACATCCTTCGGTAAAGAATAATTATGCATATATAGAAGGCTAACAATGAAATATAAAGCTTGGCACTCTCTTCTATAATTATATCTTAACCCCCAGAGCATTTTCTTCAGGCTTTAGACTCAACAATCAACACTTACTTTCGTGCAACTTCAAATATGCAAACCCAGCAACATAGCAGTACTGACGACGGCGACTGTGAGAAGGCAATGCATACGGGCGATGAAGATGTCGCCAAATCACCAACAACAACCGATCTAGAAAATGCCAGGAATGCCGGTCTCATGGCCTTATCTCCGATAGAAAAACGCAAAGTCATCCGCCGGGTTGACTTACGGGTCACTTGTGTTCTCGGATTGATATACTGCATCAGCCAAATGGACCGCAATAACCTCGGATTTGCAGCAATTGCTGGAATGAACGCAGATCTCGGCATGGATGGCACAAAATACTCAATAGTCATCCTAGTCATGTTCATCACTTACGTGGCATTTCAGCCTGTTGCGACTGTGTTGATGCGGATTATTGGACCTCGATACTTTCTGTCTGCTATCACAGTCTCATGGGGTGCCGTGGTAATTGGCTTCGGATTTTCTACAAAATGGTGGGAATTGATACCACTCCGACTCGTGCTGGGAGCGCTAGAAGCTGGTGTATTCCCTGGCTCGGTATACCTTCTCTCATGCTGGTATCCCCGGTATGACCTGCAGAAGCGCACCGCATTGTTCTACCTCATTGGAACTATTGCAAGTGCATTTACGGGTATCCTAGCATATGGCCTGTCACAAATGGGAGGCTTGGGATCTGGAGCTGGTTTAGGTACTCATTTTGGTCCGACTGAGGCCAACCCAAATGCCCCGGCAGGCATTATGAGTGGCATTGCGGGTTGGAGGTGGATCTTTATCATGCTTGGCGTAATCACCGTCGTCTGTGGCCTTGTTTCTCTGTTCTTCATTGTCGACTTCCCGGAAAACGCTTCGAAGAAGTCCTTCGGGATGACATTTCTCAACGAGAAGGAGGTCGCATTCTTCGTTGCAAGAATTGAGGAGGACAGACTAGATGTTGTTGCTGAAGAGTTTAACCTGCGCGCGTATTTGAAAAACGCCGCAGATCTGAAGCTGTGGGCATTCGCTTCTCTGTTTGGTCTTACAACAACCACCAACTATGCTGTCGCATATTTCTTGCCCATCATCCTCCGAAACAGCATGGGCTTCTCGATTGCCCAGGCACAATGCCTCACTGCGCCCCCGTTTGTCGCTGCTGGTATTACAATGATAACGCTGGGCTGGATCTCCGACAAATATCGCATCAGAGGTCCCATTGTTCTTTTAAATGCCACTGTGAGCATTATTGGTAAGTTAAAGCTCCATCTACAGTTCCACTCTCATGGCTAATAATATTACCAGGTCTCTGCATCCTAGGTTTTGCCAAAGGCACTGCCGTACGATACTTTAGCGTCTTCCTCATTGCAAGCAGCGGAAGCTCCAACACTCCTGGTATAGTCACCTGGCAGTCAAACAATGTCAGGGGTCAGTGGAAGAGAGCCTTTGGCTCTGCTGCTGTTGTGGCTTTTGGTGGATTAGGCGGGATTATTGGAGGAACAGTTTTTCGAACAGAAGATGCCCCATTGTATCGACCTGGCATCTATGCCTGCCTTATCGCAAACTTCCTGATTGTTTTCATCAGTCTAATTCTGATGATGACGCTGCACAGGGCGAACAAGCGGGCCGACTCGGGGCAAAAGGTTATCCAGGGTCTCGCCGGTTTTAGATATGCCGTCTAAAAATATTATGTAGTGCGTGTAGTTAGTTAGCAGTTATATTCAGAGTTGTTCTTTACTAAGGCCGTTTGCTGTATCTATAGTGAGTGAATAAATATTATGATTACGCTGAAGAAAGAGGTGGCTAGTTGGACGGGTATTGATCACAATCTTAGTAATGCTCATTGTATCTTGTCAATCGATAAGCATAGATACTCCTTTTCAATACAAGTAAACAGTTCCAGGTAAAGAGACCAAGGCCAAGTTATCTAGTCTTGACGAGGCCTGTAGGTGCTAGGAAGCCTAGGATTTTAATTAGCTGCTCAATCAATTAGGCTCATAAAGCGTTGAAGTTAGAACGGTCTATCCAATTTTAAATCCACTTGCAAGAAAACTTTATAAAAACAATGCATTATCTCGTTGTTCGTCGTGTGCGAGAAGGGTCTTCAATCGCATAGTCTCAACTATGGACCCTGTCTATAAATGTAGTTATTTACGCTCTCCGCTTGCCTTTAATTCCGCAATAACAGCGCTGGCAATCAAAAACGCGTCCCGGCCTGCGGGCACACCAGTATAAATCATCGTGTGCCTAATTGCCTCGCAGATCTCCTCTTCAGTCAAGCCAACATTGAGCGCAGCCTGCACATGAATCTTCAACTCCGGACCTCGACCAAGTGCCGTTAAGATACCAATGTTCAACAGTGACCGTTGCTTGAGCTCGAGACCCGGGCGGGCATATGATGCAAAGCAGACTTCTGTTATGAATTCTGAGCTTGTTTTGGTGAAAATGTCTGGCTGTTTTTGGTTAGAAATGCGGTGGTAAAAAGTTGCGTGATAATTGCATGGCACTTACCTCGCCTGCTGGCTTCAGCTTTGAGAGTAGAGCATCCCCTAGGACTTTCCTCCTCATCTCAATCCCCAACTTCATCGCATCAGACGGTGCTGAAGATTCGGTAGACATAATTTAGGTTCAAAAGTTATAACTTTGTAAGTGATTATTGTAAATGTGGGCGGCGATGGGCATAGTATATGAGAAAGCCAGGCGTCATAGCTTTACTTATAGTGACTTTTGCCGAAATCAAACCAAATTTAGCTATGGCGGCCACCCATTCCGCTTTGCCCAGCACTACCGAACTGTCTCCAACACAACCGATACTTTTCCGCGGGTCTCGGTACGCTCGCCGACTGGACTGTACCTATTGCCACAACCGAATTCATCAACGGCATACTTGATGTTGGGGTATAACTTAGAAGTTGGCAACGAACGGCGGGGTAGCGGGGTAACGAGGTGTGGCTAGGCACGGAATCACATCGAAGCCATGTGGGAGAGCATACAGGAGAGCCACAGATGACATACAAGGACCCTAAACAAACAGGAGATTGACATAGGTGAAGTTTATTTAATAAGTCGAAAACACCCAAGGTAAGATGTCATTCACTACATGGATTGCTAGAAAATTGGAGGAGCAGCCCCCCCGCAATAATTGACAAACAAGGTTCCCAGTATCCGACCCCAAGCCTACCACGACCAGCCGCGCATACCACATCATATCTGCGCCAACCCCCCATCAACAGCAACCTCACTAGCAGTCATAAAACTACTATCCCCCGACGCCAAAAACGCCGCCACCGCCCCCACCTCCTCCGGATCCGCCATGCGCTTCAACAAATTCAACTCCGCAAAGACCTTCATCCCCTCCTCCCCCAACGCCTCCTTCGCCAGCTCCGTCGCCGTACAAGCCGGCGACAGCACATTAACCCTAATCCCCGTCCCCTTCAGATCCTCACCCCACGTCAGCGCCAGGTTGCGCACGGCCGCCTTGCTGGCCCCGTAGAGACTGAATGCCGGGGCACCAGTGGTGCCGGCGCTCGAGCCGGTGAGTATGATTGAGCCGCCTGGTACCATGAGGGGGAGGGCTTTCTGGACGGTGAAGATGGTGCCCTTGACGTTGACGTCGAGGATTTCGTCAATGTGCTCGACGGTGATGGAGCCGAGCTTTAGCTGGCTGCCTACGCCGGCGTTGGCGAAGACGATGTCGAGGGTTCCGCGCTCGGATTTTACGGCGGCGTAGAGGCGGTCGAGGTCATCTAGGTTGGAGATAGAGCCTTGGACTGCCCGGGCGTTGGGACCGAGGGTGGCCAGAGCCGCGTCGAGTTGCTCTTGGCGCCGGCCGAAGATGAAGACGAAGGCGCCTTCGGAGATGAAGCGTTTTGCTGAGGCGAGGCCGATGCCAGTGGCGCCGCCGGTGATGACGGCGGTTTTTCCAGTGAGGCGGGACATGTTGTGTATGGTTTGTGGGAGATAGCTTGTTATTGAGTTGAAGTAATGTAGATAGATTGTAATTGAGTCTGATATAAGAGATAATAATTATATCTCTAGAGCGGACATACAATCCTCTTATATAGGAGCGACGAGCAGCGTATTACCTGATAAACTCTATCCTCACGATCAACCGGCCGACCAAACGGCCTTATACATATGATTATTCATCCGGCCATTGGCGGTCGAAAGTGACATTTTACTATCCAATTATTATTTTAACATACAATTGCGAATATATACCATTACAAATCATCAATTTACAGCAGGTCGAGAAATAAAAATTGTTCTGTCAATGAGGCCGTTGATAACTCCGTCCCGGCGGAGGTTTATCATGATTATAAAATCGCCACTTATCACCGCCGCCGCCAAATTTCTTAACAAGCCTACAACAACAACCAAACTTTTCAGCCTAACCAGTTAAATAAATATACTATATATCAAGCAACTACTCCTTGCTCGAACGGCAAATACATTATATTTCCATTCGAGCAAGGCAAATACACCTTATTTCCTTCTCCAAACACCCATAATCACATCATGCCCACCACCTCCCCCATCCTTCTCATCCTCGGCGCGGGCCCCAACATCGGGCAGTCCGTCGCTCGAATCTTCGCATCAAAAGGCTACAAAGTCGCTCTCGCATCTCGTTCCCAAAAAGAGACAGATAGCACGGACAATCAACTTCACATCCCCTGCGACTTCTCCAGCACCGATGATGTTGTTAATGCATTTGCGAAGGTTAAGAAAGTGTTTGGTGTTCCGAGTGTAGTCGTTTATAACGGTAAGTCCACCCCGCTGATATCTAAAAAAGACACCTTTGAATGGATATGTACTAAAAATCCCAAGTCAGCGCATCAACATTCACTCCCGCCCAGGATCCATTCGCGCTTCCCCTGGCGGATCTCAGTAAAGATTTGGCAGTCAATGTAACCAGCGCCTTCGTCGCCGCCCAACAAGCAGCAGCCGGTTTCGCACAGCTCCCTGATTCTGCGGCGCGGACGTTCATCTACACAGGCAACATCCTGAACGTCTCCATCCTCCCCGGTTTTCTCTCTCAAGGGATCGGGAAATCCGCTGGTGCGCACATGATCTGGGCAGCTTCGGCGGCGTATAGGGAGAGAGGATATAGGTAAGCTATTTCTATTTTACCCCCTAATTTTAGTTAGCATAGTGGGAATATGAAAGGCTAATAATGTGTGACTAGGTTTTACTACGCCGATGAACGAAAAGCGGATGGGACGCCCATATACAGAGTTAATGGCGACGCCCACGCAGAGCTTTACTTGAAGCTGGCGGAGGGGGAGGGGCAGGGGGAGTGGATGCAGACGTTCGTTAAAGGTGCGGGATACACGAGGTTCGAGAGTCAGTATGTTTCTTCTATCTGAGGGATTGATTGCTTAGAGGTCTTGCGTTTGGTGTTGTGAGTGTCATATATATAGTCGTGTTAAAATTCATGTGTCGAAATTTAAATTTGTTCCACATAAATTAAAAACCGGAAATTATTCTTAAAACCATTTATTTTATTCATCCCTTTCTACATTAAAAACACAACCAACAGCGCGCTTCTCTACAGATATATAAAAAAGTTACCCCCATCCTCCTTCTCCACCAAAAAATATACTCTATTCATCACCCACACACACCCACACACATCTACGAAGCATCCGTCTCCGTCCCCTCCGCCTGCTCCACCTGCACATGCTCAAAGCTACTCTCACTCCCCTCCCTTCCACTTGACCCATCCTGATAACTCTCCCAATTCGCAAGCACATCCTTAATCTTCGGACTATTCGTCAACCGATACACATCCTCAAAGTACTCCTTCGTGATCTCAAACGGCCTCGCCGTGACATTGGGGATGTACTTCCCAATCAATTTACTCGGATCAATCGTCGTCTTATTGATTTTCTTCAGCAGGAAGGAGCGGAACGGCTTGACGCCTGATCTCAAAAAGGTGGAGTGGAAGGGAACGTCGATGCCCTTCAGCGGGATGGTCGCGAATCCACGTTGGAGGTCCAGAGGCTTAGGCTTAGTTTCGGTCTGGCGCGCGCATTCGCGGATGATTTCAACCAAATGCGCTTTCACGTCCTCGATGCTGAGTGTCTCCATCAGGGCTTGGATATCGATCTTCTGCGCCTTGAGGTAATTCGTGACGCCCGTAAGGGTATCCAGCGCGCGCAGGTCGCCAGCGCAGACATACTGCATATTAGCGATATTGTAGTTCACGATCTCCAACAACCACTTTGTCTCCTCAGCGATGTTCTCAACAACGTATTGGAGGGCTTGCTCGTTGAAGGTCTTGCTGATGCGCGAGGGGTTCACGGCGCACATGGAGTAATTCGAGCGACCGGACGCGTCGCGCTCGACGGCGACTTGCATGGTGAGACCTCTGTAGAACACAACAGAGACGAGAGACTCGATGGGCATGACGTCTGCCAGGGCAGCGAGGGCGGAGTACTCGCCGAGGGAGTGACCGGCGAAGCTGCTGTCGCGCTGGACGAGGCCCTTGGAGAGCATGTCTTCGAAGCTGGCTTTCTCCATCAGGGTCAGGGCGGGCTGGGTGAATTGGGTGGCGGAGAGGAGGCCGGTGGGGGAGCGGTAGGTGTAGGAGGTGGTGTTCTCGTCGACTTCTTTGAAGATCTTCTCGGACTTGGTGGTGCCGTCTGAGGCGACGGTCTCGAAGGTCATGGCCATGTAGTTTTGGCGGATGGCTTTTCCGCGGGGGCCTCCGAAGTGGATGGTCAGCTCCTTGGGGTTGTTCTTGACGATGTTGGTGATAGCGAAGCCTGGTATCCGTTAGTTAAACTGCATCAACCTACAAAGCTGAAGTGAAAAAAACTTACCATAAGTATCCATGAAATGCTTATCAGCCCTATCCCAAACCTCCTTCGCAACAGGGCTGCTAGCATAAAGCTCCATACCCATACCCTGCTCCTGGGATCCCTGTCCAGTAAAGACATACGAAGAGACAGGCTGCTCCACCTCCGCCTCACCAAGGAGAACCTTCTCCTCGGTAGCCTTGTTGCTCGCCTCAACTTTGATGATCTTGCGACCAGCAACCATGCCGACGTGCTGAAGTCTAACCTCAATATCATCGTTAGGCAGAACCATGCCCACAAGCGAAGCGTGGAAGCTCCTCACGCGACCGATGTGGTTCTCAGCCGCCCATGTCTCAACGAGACTGCGCACGGCAGCACTGGAGTACATGCCGTGGGTGATGGTACCGGGCAGGTTGGCGTAGCTGGCAAACACGCGGGAAACGTGGATGGGGTTGAAGTCACCCGAGACGCGAGCGTAGGTCTCGTTGGACGCAGGGGCTCTGAGCTGGAGAGGCGCCTTACCGTTGAGCGGGATGGCATTCTCGAAGTTGATGGGCTGCTCGATGGAAGAACCGTGGCGCTGGAGGTAATCGATGACTGGGTTACCGTGAGAGACACCAGCTTCGTAGTCAACAGTGGCGATCTGGATGATCTCCTTGGTTGGGAGCTCGAGGAGGACTTGTCCTCTAGTCTCGACGCTGCTGAAGACGGTCTTGTTCTTGAAGCGGTAGTAACTCTGCAGACGGAAAATCAGAGTCTGGCCGAGGAGATCAATATCGGTCTCCTCAACGTTGAACCACTCCTTGGAGCGCAGCACGGCAACGTCCTTGCTAGACTCCAAGTGCAACTGCATGGGCACCTCAGTCTTGCGCTGGAACGTGTTCTCAAAATCGGTGTAAGCGCCGCGGTACAGGAACTGCGAAGTGACCTCCATAACAGCCTTACCCTCGCGGGTAATCGTGCCCATAACCTCAACCATCTTGCCGGAATCCTGGTTGATAACAGCGTTGATCTGCGCAGTGGTCGCGACCTCATCGCCCTCCTTCAACGGATCGGCACCAGGAAGCATGCGGAAGCCGTTGGAGAGATGGACGAGCTTGAGCAGGTCACCATCGATCGTGCGAGGGAAGATGGGCTTGGTAATAGCCTTCCATCCGACGACGATTGCGAAGTCCATGGGGGCATACACCTCCTTGCCGGGTCTCGACACGAAAGCCTCGCCCTTGTTGCCAACGGCGTGGACAAAGTCATTGATAGCCTCGCCAGTAACAGTAGCGCTTCCACCGTCGAACTCGCCGGTAACAGAAGCGTCCAAGTCGAGCTTCTCGGTACCGAACCACGCCTTCCAGTAGAACTCCTTAATGCGGTCGTTGCGGTCCTCCATAACCTCGTGGATTGGAGCATAGCCAGCCTCGGGGTGGTATCTGAACTTCAACTCGAGGTCAACTGGCTCTCCGAGAGCGGTGGTGTCCTTGGTGATGTTGACGGCAATCTTGTTGCTTCCCTCAAGCTTGACCTCGATGACCTGGACGTAGTGGTTGGGTCTTGGCTGCTCCTTGACAGTTATGACGGTCTTGGATGGGTCGTTCGGGAATTGGACTTCGACGAACAATCCACGGACTGGTGTGAGAATGCGCTTCATTGGGTTGGTCTGGAACTTTTGTCCCTGGACGAAGATCTCAGAGGTGAAGAGAGCATGTCTCCACGAACGCTTGGAACCAGCGAGGAGGGTGAGCCAAGCATCCAATGACGGCAGGGTAGCCGATGGGGACGAAGACAGGCGGTAAGTGGTCTTCTCAGCGTCCTGGTTGACGATCAAGCCCTCGAACTCAGCCTCGGCATCAGACTCGACGAGCTTGCCGCCAAAGTACTCAGTAACCGGAATGGCAGACTCATCACCATTGTAGATATCCTTAGTCAAACCCTCGATGTGGGCGTTGTGGACACCATCAAGAATATCCTTGATGGGCTCATCGACAATCTTGGAGTACTTCACGGCAGTTGGGCCCTGCAAGATACAAGTCCTTCCAACGTCCTGGCCAATGACGGCCTCAAGATCCTCAGACTGCCACAGCGAATCCTTCTTGAAGAAGAACTCGAAGTTCTCGTCGAGGACGGGGACGAAGGTAGTTGGCTTCTGGCCACGGCGTTGGCACAGAAGGAGGAAGAACTGGACATCCTGAGCGTTGATGAGCTGAGTCTCAGCCTCAGGGTAAGACTCAAGAATCTTCTCCACAGTCGCGTAAGGCTCGTTAAGCTCAGCGTAGCTCTGGAGCAGCGAGGGGTTACCCTTGCCCTTGGTAAAGCGCTCTTCAACACGGTAGATGAAATCTCCCGTCAGCTTAGTGTAAGATTTATCAATCCAGCGCGCCTCATGCTTGACGTAAAGCAGGTCAACCAAACGGCGAACAACCTCACCATAAGTCATATCCTCGAGATCAACAGTCTCGCCAGCCTTGTTGCGACCGAACCAGACCTTCTGGAAGTCGTCGTTGAGCTTCTTGATGATGTAGGCACGGTTCTTCTTCAGCTCCGGCACGCGCTTCTCCTTGGGCAGGCTGAAGATCTTCTGGTCCATCTCGGCCCAGAACTTGACACCGCGGGTGGCGAGCTTGTGGATCGGCTCGCCCATCTCGGAGCGGACGGTGATGACACCACCAGCTGGGCCCTTGTAGGTCTTCTCCCAGTGGCTGTCCTCCACGCCCTCGGCCTCAGTGATGGCCTTCTTGGCGTTCAAACTGGTGTGAGCCTCCTTGGAGGTCATCACGCGACTGCCGAAAAGGCATCCGTCGAAGGGCATGGGAGGGTAGCCAAAGTTGGAAGACCAGGTACCGGTGATGTAAGGGTAGGTATCCTCAGCACCACCGAAGCCGCTGCCAGCGACGAGAATGAGGTTCTCGCATCTGCGGATTCTGCCGTACATTTGGAGAATTGGCTGATGGAAGTCCTCGAAGGAGTGATGACCGCCACCGCGTCCACCAGTCCACTGCATCATGACAGGGAAAGTGGGGTTGGCCTTGGCGATGTTAATGACGGACTGGATGCCATCGATGGATCCTGGCTTGAACGAGATGTGCTTCAGGCCGAGGGTCTCGATGTACTCCTGTGCGACCTCGATGGATGGGACACCAGCACCAATAGTGAGACCCTCGATTGGAACTCCCTGTGCGCGGAGTTGACCAAGGAGAGGGATCTGCCACTGCATAGCGCGCGGGTTGACGTAGATGAGGTTGACAGTGATTCCACGTCCTGCGGGGATGGCATTCTCGATCTTGGTCAGGGCTTCGGTCATGGTCGCGGCGTTGTAGTATCCACCACCAGCAAGCTCAACCTGGTAACCGGCATTCATAGTTGCCGCAACAAAGTCCCAAGGAACTGTGCAGGGGGTCATACCAGCCACCATCACGGGAGGGACTCCTAGAAGTCTGCTCATCTTTGTGTCGACGTAGGTCTGGCCGCTGGTTGTCTTGATAAGACGAGGACCGTGCTCTTTGAGCCAGTCAACGGCATACTTGACAGCGTGCTCCTCATCACGATCGAAGAGCTCTGGCTTGTAGCCAACTTCCGGCACGGTACCGGCAATAGTGCCAGCGAGAATGACGCGGACGCCAGTTCCATCCTTGTTACGGCTGGTCAAGACACCAAGGCCGGAGATACCACCTGGGCCAAAGTCAAGAACGTGGGTGGCCTGGGGGAAGACAGTTGCCTTCTCCCAGTTGACTGGCTCCTGGGTAATCAGGCGAACAAGCGTTGGCACAATGTTGCCGTCGACCTGCTCCCTGAGGTCCTTGCCGGTGTTGGTGTCGAAAACAGGGATGCCGAGATCCTTGCTGGAAATGACAACGTCCTTCAAGTCCTCGTCGATGTTGCTTGTCGCGCTAGACAGGTACTTGCTGTGGAATGGGGCGGTAATTGGCAGGAAGCGGTTCACGAATCTGACCTTGCGCTCCGTGAAAGGAATTCTGGTCTGATCTAAGCCAGTGGGTGCCTTGACCTTACGGAGTTGCAGGTTAAGACCGTATAGCGAGAGAGGAGGTCCCGTTACGACAAGGTTACGGGCGCTGTTGACAAGCGAGATCGAGATGTGGCGGTCCTCGGGAAGATACTGGTTAGTAGCATCAATGTGCTCCTGGATCTGATCTCTTGAAAGATCACGGATGCTCAACATGGGGGTGGGCATGCCCTCTCCATTCTCTTCCGAATCTTGCAGCACATTAGGTGCCAGGGAAGTAGTTGGGTAGGTCTGCTGGCTGCGAGAGCCAATCCAGAAAAGGATGGTAAGAGACTGGGTGGCAATCTTATCAAACGACTCCCAGCTGTCGGCTGCCGAAGTAGCAGCAGCAAGGACAACACCCTGAGAGTGTCCGGTGGTTCCGCTGAGCCTCTCGCGGAATGCGCCTGGGGTGAGACCAAGGGTCTTGCAAGCAACACTGTAGTGTGCAAGCTGGACGAGACCAATCAATGGGAAGCTGACTGGCGCAGAAACGAGGTAGTCGACATCTGGGGTCGACTCTGGGTGGCGCAGCCAGGTCATGATATCCAGCCCCTTGATGTACAGCTTCTCGGCCTTGGGGTCGCGAGAGAGGGTCAGGAGCAGCTCAGCCGACGAAGTAATGAGCTCGCCAATGAAAGACTGGTAGGTGGTGTAAAGTTCCCTGAGTTCGTCAAAGTACTCCTCGATGTTTCCCTGTCCACCGAAGACAGAGTAGATCTTGGCTGTGCCCTCACCAGCGGCTCTCAGGAGCGCAGACTCGTGGGGTCTGATGGGCCTGTTGCTCGCGGCGCGCGCGGCATAGTATCCCCGCACGGTCTCCAGCTTCTTCTGGTCGATGCCGGGAATGCCGCCGCTCAAGGCGTGGACATCGTTGCCCCGGAGGAAAGCGCGCTCGAACTCGTTGAGGACGAGCTTAAGGACCTCTTCGTATGACCCCTGCGCATCGTCCTCTCCAGACTCGACCTCGGCGGCGATGAAGCTCAGGTATCGCGCCACGAGCTCTGCTGCCGAGGAGGGCTCGTCATCCTGTGCGAGTTCGTCTGTTGGCTCCGGGAGAGAGGCGAGGAACTGGTCCTTGATCTGGGAGGCGTGGAAGTGGAGGTTTGTAGGGATTAGGAAGGAGTGCTCGAGGGATCCATGTGTGAGGGTGAGGGGTCGGAGAGAGGATGACGATCGTGGAGTCGAAACGCCAGTCTGGGGTCCTGTGGACGTTCCCAGCATGTTGGTATAGAGGAGGTTGCGGTAGGAAGTCTGTAGTGGGAGGGAGGTTAGATAAATTCAATTGGTCGAGTGAGCATGGAAGAGGCTGAAGTGAAGATAGCCTCATCAAACACAATTCGCTTCTCTCCACCTCCTTGCAAAGCACCGGGGAACGCACCTGGTTCTCGAGATTCCAGATACTCAGTTAAGAGCAGGAATGTCTTCTTATCGCGGAAGAGTAGTTGGGTTTGAGCTCGGAGTCGATAATTAAGGGTCAATTGCGGGAATCTGTATTAAAAGAGAATAGGGTAAATGGTAAACTGGCTTCAAACAGCAGCAAGACGTAGAATGCGCGGAGTAGAAGAAGGTATATGAGCTCTGAGATGCGGGATAGTAGAGTTGTGTGTAGTAGAAGTGAGGAAGCAGAGGCAATGGAATGGATGGGGGGGGGAATAATTGATTCCTAAGAATTGGCCCTTGTCTGGTATCGGCAGAAATGTGAGGAGGTACATACAAATTGTTTTGGGTGGTAGGGGAGGGAGGAGCTCAACAAGGCCTCGCCAAAAACTGACTACGGCGTACTACGGCGGTAGACTAGCGTTCCGATGGGGATCCAACGCAAATGCAGGTGCAGGCCTGGTTGCCGCGGCGAGAATGGTACGTACTGGGGAGCAGGGGTGTGCAGCCGTGGAAGCGGGCCAATGAGAGGACTTGAATTTGAGGAGGCTAGCTTGATCTAGCTGGATCGACGTTAGCGTCACAACAATTTTGACGTTATCGAGGGACGTAGTCACGTGGTGATAAGTAATCGGAGTTGGCTTGACTTATGTCCACCCACCACAGTGTCTAGACAATTTTATGTTGGGCATTAGGCATCCAGTTGAGAATACAGTACTATATTATGCTAAATACTAATATACTGTCTGGTATACGCGTCGCAGGCATTTACTAATCATCAGCAACTGATCTACTATGACTGCAGTAATATAACCAGCATCAACTTTACCCAGTTCACTAATCCGATACATTCTCGTGCTCAACCCTTTTGTCCCTGTGTGCTCCGTATTTTGATCCATACTGTTCATAAAGTGATACGACAAAAGCACAACAGTATACGGCGTACGGATAGGAGTGGAGGCCTACTAAATTGTCCAATAAGAGACAAGCCAACCGATAACATGGCGGCCACTAAAAAGTACGTTAGGGAGGGTTAGGGGGAGAAGAAGAGAAGAAGAAAGGAGTGATCGGTACCATATTTGTATTTTTAGAGTAGTGATGCACCCGCATGCAGTAGCAGCCTTCTCTAAAGTGACATCGGCATGACTTACCGACATAAGTTATAGGAGAAGCGGGTACTACTCATGTACTGTTAGCATAGTTATGCACCACAACCCAGTAAGCCACCACTCTAACAGTGACTTGTGCATGACCTCTCCCACCCCTACCACCTCCAAAATTTCCCCAAATCTTCCCAGGCTACACTTTCTCTACCACTCCAATGCACAACGCACGGACCATATCCATACTAATCCCTCCATCATCCACCATCCACACATCCACACACTTCCCAAATCAGGGTTAGCGCGGAATCTGTGTTGAGACCGCAGACCCAACTTTTTTGTGAGAAGCTTGCCTGCAATGTTCCGTGTTGTGCATCGACGATTCCCAACGACGACCTCCCTCTCCTCCCCCCCTCAACTTCCATTGGAAATCAACCTTTCTATCTCTCTCTTCCGCTCCCCCGAAGCTCCTTATTCTCCTTCGTCGGGTTCCCCAATTCACAAACTATCAATCTATAATCATCATCAATCACTTCTCTATTTCTTGCGGTACCCTTCTTGTCCCCCGTCGAAGCTTCAAATTCCCCCCCTTACGTTGGTTGTAATCATACCCATTCTTCACACAAACAAGCTATTCGTACAGTTCCTGCAATTTACGAAACTCGAACCACCACTACAAATACAAACCTACGCCGTGGATCTTACATTCACGACCTCTCCAACAAACAAACCTCGACCCGATTACCACCACCCTACTTCACCATAATAGTCTTCGGACGTTAAATACCCACCCGCCATGCGTCCCGAAATCGAGCAGGAGCTCGCCCACACGCTCCTCGTCGAACTGCTGGCCTACCAATTCGCGTCGCCCGTGCGCTGGATCGAGACGCAAGATGTCATCCTTGCCGACAAGTTGACCGAGAGGATTGTCGAGATCGGTCCCGCAGATACCCTTGGTGTGATGGCGAAGAGGACGCTCGCTTCCAAGTACCAGGCTCACGATGCTGCGAAGTCTGTTCAGAGACAGATTCTCTGCTATAACAAGGACGCGAAGGAGATCTACTACGATGTTGACCCTGTGGAGGAGGAGCCAGAGGCAGCTGCGTCGAGCGATGCTCCGGCTGCTGCGGCCCCTGCTGCTGGCGCTGCCCCTGCGGCGTTTGCTGCACCTGCTGCAAGCGCAGGACCAGCGGCACAGGTCCCAGATGCGCCAGTTGGTGCCCTGGAGATCGTCAGGTCTCTTATCGCGCAGAAGCTGAAGAAGCCGTTTACTGAGATTCCGTTGAGCAAGGCTATCAAGGATCTTGTTGGAGGTATGCATAGTTTATTTATTTCCGAGGCAGTGTTACAGCGGCTAACAATTTATCAATAGGCAAATCGACTCTCCAAAACGAAATATTAGGTGACTTGGGCAAGGAGTTTGGCTCGACCCCCGAGAAACCCGAAGATATCCCCTTGGACGAGCTTGGAGCATCCATGCAGGCTACATTCAACGGCCAACTTGGAAAACAATCATTATCTCTCATCGCCAGGTTAATTTCCTCAAAGATGCCTGGTGGCTTCAATATCACATCGGCGAGGAAATACCTCGAGACGAGGTGGGGTCTCGGTCCTGGGCGCCAGGACGGTGTCCTCCTGCTGGCGCTTACTATGGAGCCGCCGGCACGTCTCGGGGCGGAGGCCGACGCGAAAGCGTTCCTCGACGAGGTATCAAATAAATATGCGACAAATGCTGGGATCAGCCTTTCCGCACCTGTCGCTGCTGCGGGCGGTGGTGGTGGCGGCGGAATGATGATGGACCCAGCTGCGATTGACGCACTGACCAAGGACCAGCGCGCGCTGTTCAAGCAACAACTTGAGCTGTACGCGAGGTACCTGAAGATCGATTTACGGGCGGGCGACAAGTCGTTTGTTAGCGCTCAGAAGTCGGAGGCTGCTCTGCAGTCGCAGCTCGACTTGTGGAATGTGGAGCACGGAGAGGCATACGCGGCTGGTATTGAGCCCGTCTTCACATCGCTGAAGGCTAGAGTCTACGATTCATCGTGGAATTGGGCTCGTCAAGATGCGCTTCTCATGTTCTACGATATCATTTTCGGCCGCCTGAAGGCTGTCGATCGTGAGATTGTTAGCCAGTGTATCAGAATCATGAACCGTGCGAACCCAACTCTCATCGACTTCATGCAGTATCACATTGATCACTGCCCAGCAGAACGTGGAGAGACCTACCAGCTCGCAAAGGAGCTCGGCCAGCAGCTTATTGAGAACTGCAAGGATGTTCTCAACACGCCGCCTATGTACAAGGACGTCTCCGTCCCCACCGGTCCCCACACTACCGTGGACGCCCGTGGCAATCTCGAATACAGCGAGATCCCAAGAACGAGCGTGCGCAAGCTGGAGCACTACGTCAAGGACATGGCTGATGGAGGAAAGATCTCCGAGTACGGAAACCGAACCAAGGTCCAGCACGATCTTGGTAAGATCTACAGGCTCATCAAGCAGCAGAACAAGATGTCTAAGGAGTCTCAACTTCAGATCAAGACTCTGTACAGCGATGTCATCCGTTCGCTGGCCATGAGCGAGGGTCAAATCATGCCTAAGGAGACCAAGGGCACTGCCAGCGGCATCAAGAAGCCTGCCGTTAAGCAAGGAAAGGTCGAGACCATCCCATTCTTGCACCTGAAGAGAAAGGATGAGCATGGATGGGAGTACAGCAAGAAGCTTACCGGTCTTTACATCAATGGCCTTGAGGATGCCGCAAAGAACGGTCTCTCTTTCCAAGGGAAGAATGCGCTTATGACTGGTGCGGGTGCTGGCTCCATTGGTGCTGAGGTCCTCCAGGGCTTCATCAGCGGTGGTGGTAAGGTCGTTGTCACGACCAGTCGCTTCTCTCGTGAGGTTACAGAGTACTACCAGGCCATGTACGCACGCTACGGATCCAGGGGCTCCCAGCTCATCGTTGTTCCCTTCAACCAAGGAAGCAAGCAGGATGTTGACGCTCTGGTGGACTACATCTACAACCCCAAGGATGGTCTTGGATGGGATCTTGACTTCGTTATTCCCTTCGCTGCTATCCCCGAGAACGGACGTGAGATCGACAGCATCGACTCCAAGTCTGAGCTTGCTCACCGTATCATGCTTACCAACGTGCTCCGTCTCCTTGGTGCCGTCAAGAAGGAGAAGGCTGACCGTGGATACGAGACTCGCCCGGCACAGGTTATCCTTCCTTTGTCGCCCAACCATGGTACCTTCGGTAACGATGGTCTGTACTCCGAGTCCAAGCTTGGTCTCGAGACCCTCTTCAACCGTTGGCACTCGGAGAACTGGGGTAACTTCCTCACCATCTGCGGTGCGGTTATTGGATGGACCCGTGGCACTGGCCTTATGGGTGCTAACAACATCACTGCTGAGGGCGTTGAGGCTTATGGTGTTCGCACTTTCTCGCAGACTGAGATGGCCTTCAACTTGCTTGGTCTCTTGACTCCTCCTATGGTCGACCTGTGCCAGTCTGAGCCTGTCTTCGCCGATCTTAACGGTGGACTCCAGTTCATCCCACGTCTTAAGGACGTCATGACCAACCTCCGCAAGGATATCATGGATACCAGCGAGGTCCGCCGTGCCGTCACCAAGGAGACTGCTCTTGAGAACAAGATCGTCAACGGCGAGCAGAGCGAGGCTCTGTACCAGAAGGTCACCATCGAGCCCCGCGCCAACATTAAGTTTGATTTCCCCAACCTTCCAGACTGGGAGAAGGATATCAAGCCTCTCAACGAGAACCTTAAGGGCATGGTTGATCTCGAGAAGGTTGTCGTTGTTACTGGTTTCGCTGAGGTTGGTCCTTGGGGTAACTCGAGGACTCGGTGGGAGATGGAGGCTTACGGCCAGTTCTCTCTCGAGGGTTGCATTGAGATGGCCTGGATTATGGGTCTGATCAAGAACCACAACGGCATGATCAAGGGCAAGCAGTACGCCGGATGGGTTGATGCCAAGACTGGCGAGCCAGTTGATGATAAGGATGTCAAGCCAAAGTACGAGGCGCACATCCTTGAGCACGCTGGTATCCGTCTCATCGAGCCAGAGATGTTCGACGGGTACGACCCCAACAAGAAGGAGCTCCTCCAGGAGGTTGTCATTGAGGAGGATCTTGAGCCATTTGAGACTTCCAAGGAGAATGCCAATGAGTTCAAGCTCAAGCATGAGGACAAGGTTGAGATCTTTGAGATCAAGGAGTCTGGCGAGTACACTGTGCGCCTAAAGAAGGGTGCAAGCCTGCTGGTTCCAAAGGCTCTCCGCTTCGACCGTATCGTTGCTGGTCAGATCCCACTTGGCTGGGATGCGACCAAGTACGGTATCCCTGATGATATCGTGGCACAGGTTAACCCAGTTACTCTTTGGGTTCTTGTTTGCACGGTTGAGTCTCTCCTCGCGTCCGGTATCACCGACCCATACGAGTTCTACAAGTACGTCCACATCTCCGAGGTCGGTAACTGTATCGGTTCCGGTATTGGTGGTGCCACGGCTCTCAGAGGCATGTACAAGGATCGTTACCTGGACCTGCCGATCCAGAAGGATATTCTCCAGGAGTCTTTCATCAACACCATGAGCGCCTGGGTTAACATGTTGATCCTATCTTCCACTGGACCAATCAAGACCCCATCAGGAGCCTGCGCCACCGCCGTCGAGTCCCTCGACATCGGTTACGAGACCATCATCGAAGGAAAGGCCCGCGTCTGCTTCGTCGGAGGATTCGACGACTTCACCGAGGAAGGCTCGTACGAGTTCGCCAACATGAAAGCCACCAGTAACGGCGTCGACGAGCTCGCCCACGGCCGCACCCCCGCCGAGATGTCCCGCCCGGCAACCACCACCCGAAACGGCTTCATGGAGTCCCAAGGTGCCGGTATGCAGCTCATCATGACCGCCAAGCTGGCTCTCGAGATGGGCGTCCCCATCTACGGTATCCTCGGCATGACCGCCACGGCCACCGACAAGATCGGCCGCTCCATCCCCGCTCCCGGCCAAGGTGTCCTCACCACCGCCCGCGAGACCGCCGGCGCTTTCCCATCCCCTCTTCTGGACATCAAGTACCGTAGACGCCAGATCGAGCTGCGCAAGAAGCAGATCGTGCAATGGCAGGAGTCCGAGCTCGAGTACCTCCACGAGGAGGTCGCGGCCATGAAGGCACAAGCCACTGGCGAATTCGACGAGGTCGTCTACACCAGCGAGCGCACCGAGCATATCGAGCGCGAAGCTGCCCGTCAAGTCCGCGACGTCCTCGACCAGCTCGGTAACAGCTTCTGGAAGAAGGACCCTACTATCGCGCCTATCCGCGGTGCCCTCGCCACCTGGGGTCTTACCATCGATGACCTCGACGTTGCCTCCTTCCACGGCACATCGACCGTCGCGAACGACAAGAACGAGTCCAAGACCATCTGCCAGCAGCTCGAGCACCTGGGCCGCGCGAAGGGTAATGCCCTGCTGGGTATCTTCCAGAAGTTCCTTACTGGTCACCCCAAGGGCGCTGCTGGTGGCTGGATGATGAACGGTGCTTTGCAAGTCCTGAACACCGGTCTCGTGCCCGGTAACCGCAATGCCGATAACATCGATCAGGTCATGGAGCAATTCGACTTCATCGTCTACCCCTCCAAGAGCATCCAAACCGACGGCATCAAGGCTTTCTCCGTTACCTCCTTTGGGTTCGGACAGAAGGGCGCACAAGCCATTGGTATCCACCCCAAGTACCTCTTCGCCACTCTCGATGAGGAGACCTTCGCTACGTACCGCGGTAAGCTCGAGGCGAGACAGAAGAAGGCGTATAGGTACTTCCACAACGGGTTGATTAACAACTCCATCTTTGTGGCTAAGACACACGCACCGTACACCGATGAGCAGATGCCTGATGTCTTCCTCAACCCTAACGCGAGGGTGTCGGTCGATAAGAAGACAGCTGGTCTTACTTACTCACCCAACTTCGCCGCTGAAGCCGTAGCAGCCTCTCGCGCCGCTAGGGCCTCTAAGGCAGCCACCTCCACCACTGGGTCGAGCAAGGAGGCAACTAAGGCTGTTGTCGAGAAACTGGCCAAGAGCACAGCTGCCGCTGGCACCAAGGTCGGTGTCGACGTCGAGGATGTATCAGCTATCAACATCGACAACGCCACTTTTGTTGAGCGCAACTTCACCGCTGAAGAGGCGAAGTACTGTCGTGCGGCTGCGGATCCGCAGGCTAGTTTCGCGGGGAGGTGGTCGGCGAAGGAGGCGGTGTTTAAGAGTTTGGGGGTCCCCAGCCGCGGAGGGGGAGCGGAGTTGAAGAGTATTGAGGTGCTGGCGGGGGAGGGGGGGGTGTTGGTTGTTCATGTAAGTTCTTGAGTTCTCTTACCTGATATGATGTGATGGGATGGAAAGCTAATGTGTGGAATAGTTACATGGTGATGCAGCTGCGGCGGCTAAGCAGGCTGGTGTTAGGGAGGTGAGTGTCTCGATCTCGCATTCGGCTAGTCAGGCTGTTGCGATTGCGGTGTCGACTTTTTAAGTCCCCGACCACCGCAGGGAGGTGTGAGTGGGATGGGGTGTGGGGGTGTATATATAAGATATAAGATCTAGACTGTCAGGTGGATTCAGGTTTTCCTGTGTGTGTGTGTGGATAAGATGGATAGAAGGGGGGACCGATGGGAGGGTCGGTGTAATCACAAGATTGGAAGGGGGGAGAAGTATATTATTATAGTAGTGTAGGGATAGAATTGGATGGGGTTTTTATGTTACTTACTTACTTTGGGGTTTTTTGGGCGATGCGTTGTGTTGTGATCTAATGTGATGTGTCTGTATGAAACGAGTGTGCTCTGATGTGCTATACCTCCGTTGAAGGGTGTGGAGGTGAGGTAGGTGAGATGTGTGTGTGAGCTGGTCGTTGCACAGGGGTTATGTTAGAGACGTGTGAATACATGATATGTTGCACGCATAGTTGCATATTCGGTCTATATTCGGCAGGTAGACTCGACTACATTCGACCTGTGGAACCCAGTAACGAACACAACAACACCCACACAGCCAGCAAAATCTAGTCGCGGGGGAAAGAGTCTTACAGTTTCATACAGGGCGAGGGAGGCATTTCATTTTCACTTCACAGGATCAAAAACAGGCAAAGCCAAGATAAGTTCAAAAAAAAAGGCGTAAATTGCGGTAATTGATCTTCAATCCCCCCAAACGCGTCCAAAAGCAATCAATCAACGTTAAAAAAAAGCAACGTAATACTCCTATCCCCCCCACCCCAATCATCCCAACCCCCTTTCCTATCTCAGAAAAGCACAACCTAGGCGGCCGCAGCAGCAGCAGCAGCAGCCTCCTGCGCCGGCTCAACACCCACACGCTCCTTAGCCAGAATATCCACAAGGAGGGGGCTAATCCTCTCCTCCACCACCGCACCAACGACCTTCTTCCCATCCTTGTAGCGACGGACGTTATCAAGGTACATATCAAACAAGTAGCTACTGTCCATCGGCCCTCCCTTGGCTTCCGGGTGGAACTGCGTGCTGAAAATCGGACGGCTGGTGTGGATCATCCCCTCATTGGAGCCATCGTTCAGGTTGACGAAGTACTCCTTGAAGTAGTCTGGGAGAGTGGAGGTGTCGACAGCGTACCCGTGGTTCTGGGACGTGATGTGGCATTGCCCGGTGGTACGGTCGAGAGCGGGGATGTTGTGCGCGCGGTTCCCGTATTTGAGCTTGATGGTGCGTCCGCCGGCTGCGAGGGCGAGGAGCTGGTGGCCGAGACAGATGCCGAAGACGGGGACTTGGGAGGTCTCCATCAGGCGCTGGAGGTGGTATACTGTATCAGCGCAGTGAGTTGGGTCACCGGGGCCGTTCGAGATGAACACGCCATCAAAGTGGTGCGCGACCTTGTGGATGGGGAAATCGAAGGGGAAAACCGTGACGGATGCGCCGCGGGAGACGAGGGAGCGGAGGATGTTCTCCTTGACTCCGCAATCGATGACTGCGACGTGCATGTCGCCCTTGGGGGAGGGGACGTGGAAGGGCGCCTTGGTAGAGACGCGCTTGACAAGGTTGATCTGCTCGGGATCCACGAAGGCCTCGTCCTGGTCGGCGTCGTATTCCTCGCCGATGGTGATGCGGGCGAGGGAGGAGCCGCGCTCGCGGAGGTAGGTGACGATGGCGCGGGTGTCGACGCCTGAGATGGCGGGGACGCCTTCGCGCGCGCACCAGGCGGAGAGGGATTCAACGGCGGTCCAGTGGCTGTATTGGAGGGCGTAGTCGGCGACGACGACGCCGACGCACTGGATGTTGGGGGACTCGAAGTACTTGAGGAGGCCGTACTCGTCGCGCTGGTTAGAGGGGACGCCGTAGTTCCCGATGAGGGGCTGGGTGAAGACGAGGATCTGACCGCGGTAGGAGGGGTCTGTCATGGACTCCGGGTAGCCGACGAGGGAGGTCGTGAAGACGGCCTCGCCGGAGATGTTGGACTTGGCTCCGAAGGATTTGCCGTGGAAGACTGGGCCGTCCTGTTGTCTCAGTTAGAAAATCTTTCTTTTGTCGTCTTCACACCGCCACTTTCAACATACCCTGATAGTGAACGTGGCCCGATCATGAGCAATCGGAGTGGCCCTTGGCCTGGTTACAGGCATGGTCCTGCCAACGGTCGGCTCGACGGTGGCCAGGAACCTAGCCTGCTGCGAAACCAAGCGGCCATTGAGCGCGATTCCCGCGCCCCTCAGGGACTGCTTGGAAAAGCGAGCAAGCATGTCGTAGTGGAAGTTTTGTTGTTTGTAAAAGTGGTGTTATATGGTTGATCGACGATTCGTCAATTTACTGAAGCTTTCCAGATGTGATCTATCCAGTGGGTTAGCATGATGTTGTTGCGGGATGTGGCGGTTGGAGGGGGTTTGCTCGTGTGCGCACCTGAAATGTAATCCTATGACCGAGTCATTAGCCAGGGTTCCCACGAAGCCTTTTCCGACGAGAGCAGAAAGAAGAAGAGAGCCAGCTAAAGAGTACGGTATAGGTGGAGGATATCCCACACCCACGACCCTCATTGACGTGGCAGGGAAGCGGTGACTGACACCGCCATCCGCCACGACAACGCCGCTCGGTGAAGAAAAAGAGTCACACATACCTGCGAAGTGAAGACTGACGGGCGCGCACTCATAGACGCAACGTGAAGAAAAACAGCTTAGCAGCTAATAAATTGGGGATATCATTCAAATATCCCTTATGTAAATATAATTGAGCTTTTGAATTGACAGCGGTGAAGGTTGTTGTTTTGGTGGGGAGGATTGTGTTGGATTGAGGATTGGAAGAGGAAGATGGAGGCGGGACGACGAGATCGGAACTTGGTCTCGCGTAAAAAAATGCTGGTCCCTCAGTCTTTGTATGCACAAGTACAGTAATTATGGATATCGGCGGACTGTGATTGGCTGTAATTGGTTGGGGGATAAGCGGTGACGGGTCCGACGGCCGATAAAATCCAATTATTTGATTGGTTGAGGACGGTTAATTGAGAATTAAGCCGTGGTAGTGTGCTAGTCACGTGGTTGTTATAATTTCACCAACGCCGTCGTATATTCTTTTGATAATTCAGCATTATCAAAATAATATATTGTGCTGTAGATTACAGCTAAAGAAGAAACTAGAAGATTTATCATATTATTAAGGTACTTATATCACTTGTGGGTAGTTCATAAATCTCAGTTTTGAGTGCGTGTCTCGCATAGCGATGATTTCTGTCCAGTCCACTTCAGCCCTCATTGAAGCCAGTGATGGCCACTTGTCGCCGGTGGTATGTTGGCGCCGTGGTCGCAAAGCCTCACGCTTCATGCAATAAGCTCTCTCTTTTCTCAACTTCAACAACTTAGGAGGGCAAGAAAAATATGCACACAATGTTCACACCATGTTCAACTGCCCTCTTGCTGCATGTCGTGGGGTCCAAATTATGCTTGGCGTGGGTTTCCTCGCCGAATGTGCAGCCTTGTCCAGCATGGTTGGTTTCATCTTCATCGTAAGCTCTTCGATGATCAGTATCGAAGAAGACTTTCCATTGAGGCTTTAGATCCATATTTCTCGTGTAGCTCTCCGCGGCTGCTCACAGTCTTTTATGATGGCGTTTCGTTCGCGTTTGATTTCCAAACTGCGCCCCAAAAAGGGGGAAGTAGGTGAAAAAGACGGAGCCAAGACAGCAAATCAGCATATCTCTACGAGCTCGAATCCCCAATCAACAACGCCGCCAGCGGTAGTAGAGGCTAGCCAGAAATCGACTATAGCATCAGCGCAAGCAGACCCTATAAGTGTAGGCGAAGCTCGGGACGAGATCACTAAATCTTTGAGAAGCAAGTATCCCTGTAGTGAACTCATTCAGGGGGTTACTAAAGATTCGGAGTCTAATTTCTTGTAGATGGTCCATTTTCCCAGGTGAATAACCCCGGCCAGTCACTTGTAAAGGCACAACGGATGCTCGAGGAATCATTCAGGAATCTACATGCTACCTTGAAAGAGAGTGCGGAATATTATGAGGGTGTCTCCGTGGGAGATGACGCCGTTAAGCAAGCCGTAGCTGTAGCTAGCAATGAACCCTTGACATCAGCAGACTCATACAGCAAGGTCATCGCAAAAGCCTTGCTAAAGGATGAAGCTCAGCAAGACACAATATCTGGCAGGACAAGAATTTGCATGTCGAAGGTGTTCCCCGTTCTCAGTGTTGTACTCGGGGTGGTCTCGTTCTCTGCAGATGTATGTCCAAAATGTTCTACGATTAAGAACAATCTAACATCTTCATAGGCAGCTGGCTTGTTACCGCTGAAAATTACAGCTAATGCTCTCAGTCAAGTCGTAACGGTAGGTCCCAGCGTAAGACCTTTGATTTGAAGTTAGTCGCTGAACGAAACACAGCTAGCCTCCAATGATCATAGCAGTTCAGTGGCTGTCGTCGAAGGTCTCGAGGAATTATCAGATCATCAACAGTTTCTGAATAGCTTGAGTTCCTTGAATTTTGAATTGGACAACGGGACAGATTCCATCTTAGTCAAGGCCACCAATCTACTCGTTGCTATCACAGATTTTTTGCGGATCAGTATCCAGTTCCTACAAAGGAATTTCGCTCAAAGAGTTTGGGACCAAGTCACAACAGACCATGTGAATACAGCCATGAAGTCGTTACAAGATGCTCGCCAAAATTTCGACCTGGCAGTACATGGGGCAGCGTCAGCAACTATTCTGAGAAGAGAGAATGAGGTAGTAACCCGGAAAGCGCTACACGATATGTCACCTCTGACGTTTAAGAAAACGCACGATGATGTTGTAATAAACAGGTTGGAAAATTCGGGGCAATGGTTACTTAAACATCCAAAATTTGACAAATGGCTCCGTGGAGACATCTTAACTCTGTGGTGCCCAGGCAAAGGTGAGCAGTCATCGAAATTATATGTCTTGGACGGAGCTCTGACATATTCATGCCAGGTGGCGCTGGAAAGACATTCTTAACGTAAGTTAGGATTTCTGGCCGAACTTCATCTAGTTGACATACAGCTTACTATGAACTAGATCGGTTGTGATTGATCATGTCGACTCTTATCTTAAGAGCCAAAGAGAAACCCAACCAGACAAACGTGTTGGCCTTGTCTATCTCTACTGCAGATTTCAGAACGAAGCCGAACAAACAGTCCTTAAATTCATCCCAGCTATAATTCAGCAATTAGCTGCGCAAGATTTATCTGCAGTAAGCCAGGTTAAAAAGTTCAACGCTAAGCATATTACACAACCAGCCACTCTAGACCAGTACACTTCGTTCTTGTCGGAATTGTTGGATTCGTTCTCGGCCGTATATTTAATGGTCGACGCACTAGATGAGTTTTCGAAGTCTGAATATGAGAAGAAGCTTTTCGTGCAGGAGCTACTATCGCTCAGCTCTACAAGGACGACACTTCGGATTTTTATCACATCTCGGCCAGACCACGATATTGCTCAAGAGCTCGGAGGAGAGAACGTGGACATCGAGGCAAGCGAGATGGACATTCATGCGTATATTGAAAGGGCAATCAAAACAAATTCCGCCTGGAAATCATGGGTTGGAAAACGCCCAGAATTGCGTACGGAGATGTTGGCAACTATACCCAATAAAGCACGCAAAATGTGAGTTACTAGATGCGCTACGTTGCTGAAGTGTATTTCTAATATGTTACTAGATTCCAGCTCGCGAAGATGCAGATAGATCATCTGGAAACAGAGTATACTGTCGAGGATGTCATCGACGCTTTAGATTCCCTATCGGATAACGTGAACGATTACTACAAAATGTCCATCGAAAGGATAGAAAGAATGAGCGAAGCTAGAGATAAGGATATAATCAATATCATACTCAAATGGGTATATTTTGCGAAGAGGCCTCTTCGAGTCGACGAGATATGTCACATCTTAGCCGTCAAACCCAAGAACACGTCAGCAACGAGGCTTCGGAGAATTGTGGAATCCAATGCGGGATCTTGGTTACAGACCTTCATCGATAGATCCGCTGGTCTCCTTACCATACGCGAAGAAAGTCAGATCGTATCCGTGGCGCATCCGACGGTGCAGGAGTACCTGAAAACTCTGGAGGCGACACTACTCTCAACTGCGGAGGAAGAGATATCAGAAAGGTGTCTCACTTATTTGTTTCTTGATGTGTTTGCCGACGGATCTTCTTCCGGGTCAGATGACCCAATATTTCACCGGCTGTCCATGTTTCCCTTTGTCGAGTACGCCTCTATATTTTGGGGTGATCATTTAAGGGGAAAGCCGGAGGAAAACACTGCTTTACAAGATCTGGCACTAGATTTTCTAGGAAATGAACAGCTGCTGTCTAGCTCCGTGCAGATGGCGTTTATATCTCCGTATGTTGATAGATCAAACGGAAGGTTGGGTATAATTGCAGGGAAACGATTCTATGGCAGAGAGGCTCCAGGTATTGTAGTTGCGGCGAAGTTTGGACTATTGGTACTAGTTAATAGACTTCTGGAGGATGGCGCGGGTATTGAAGAACGGGGGGCCGATGGCGACACAGCGCTATATCAAGCGTCCCTAATGGGACACGAACCAGCCGTCAATATGCTACTGAATAAAGGTGCGAATATCAACACCCAGGGTGGAGACTTCAATAATGCGCTTCAGGCAGCTTCACATGGAGGGCACCCTAGAGTCGTCAAACTGCTGCTCGAGAGGGGGGCGAATGTTAACGCTAAGGGGAAATCATACCAGAAGCACTTGAGCGCAATATACTCAGCTTCACATGCAGGGCACGTACAAGTTGTCATAACGCTGCTCAATTCGGGAGCTGAGGTTAACGCTAGACATGGCGAGTCCAGAAACCCTCTCCACGCCGCTGCAGCTAACGGACACACTGCAATCGTCAAAATATTGCTCGATAAGGGGGCCAACGTAAATGCTCGAAGTGGTGATTGGCATGGCAACGCGCTTTCCGTAGCTTCAGATAGGGGACATATAGGAGTTGTAAAACTGCTACTCCAGAATAAGGCGCCGAAGGTCGAGGTGGATCCCAAGGGTGGGACTGAATATAACGCTCTTCACGCAGCTACGAGAGCAGGGCACGAGGATATTGTCAGGTTACTCATTGAGAACGGGGCAGATGTAAACGCCAATGGCGTGCTTAATGAGGCGTCACGTCTAGGGCGCATGGCGATCGTCAAGCTACTGTTACGAAACGGGGCCGATGTCAATTCTGACAAACGTTGGGGGCCTCCGCTCCAAGACGCCGCTGGCTCAGGGCACGAGGCGATCGTCGCGCTCCTGCTCGAGAAGGGCGCCAACGTCAACGCCCCGGGGGGCGATGCCGAATCAGGCGGCAACGCGTTGCAAGCCGCGTGCTATTACGGCCATGAGGCGGTCGTGCGGCTGCTACTCAAAAATGGGGCGGATGTCAACGCCCCGCGTGAGAAGTACAGGGGCGACACCAAGCTTATGTTCGCACTGCAGTTCGCTGCGTCGCAGGGTCATGTAGCGGTGGCACGGTTGCTGCTGGAGGAGGGGGCGGACGTGAATGCCGATATTAGGTCTACAGGTAATGCGCTGAGGGCGGCGAGGACAGGGCGGATACCGCAGGAGGTGGTGTTGGTGTCGGAGGATGGGTCTACGGATGATACGCCGAGGGTGTCGACGGCGGAGAAGAGAGGGAACATGGTGAAGTTGCTGTTGGAGTGGGGGGCGACTGAGACTCGGGTTAGGCCGGTTGAAGGGAGGCGCTGAGGGCTGCGGGTTACGGGACGAATGATGCAACTATAGAGTCGATTGCTTCGTATCCGTTAGATTAGGGGTGTGGTGAGAGCTCGTAGTTGGGTGCTGCCTGTCGCTCTGTATGTCTAAATTCATCGCACCTCTTAATAAACGGCCCAGATCATCTATTTATTTAGTACCTGATGATGAGACCTGGTAAGCTAAAAGTAGCCATTCAGTTTTAATATATCACACCAGCACTGTTAAGAGATAAACACGTCCAATGTTAAATATCGTTCATTCATTTCTATCTTTGATAAACCCACACCATAAATCCCATAAATCCGTATAAATTCCATCCCGTTGTGTCCCAAACCCCTATTCCCTTCCCATATCCTCGCATAATCGAGGTAGATCGTTGTGCAGTATTTTTAACTTCCCCCCTTGGCTTCTTTTGGCCCCTTCCCACCCTAGCTATCTAAATAAAAACAAAATGAACGTAAACAGCAAAGAAATAAATCCCAAGATCCCCCAAGAATGGCAAACACCCAAGTAATTGCTCAAAACCCAGATCATTGAAGTCAAGCCAGACCCGAAACAGCCCCAAGACGCCCAAATGCCCATTAATCTGTCTCCATCCCTTCTCTTTCTCCCACTCACTTACGTCTCAATCACAACCTTAACCACCAACCCTCCCTCCCCATCCATCGTCCGACACGCCAACTCCATCCCCTTCTGCGCGTCTCCAAGCCCTTTGATCCGATGCGTCACCATTCCATCCAGATCCGGGAACCCGCCTAGTCCTTGGGCCCTCATCCGCGCGCCACCCTCAACCACACGGATGGCACGCTCGTATGTATTCGCGTACCTAAAGACACCAACCAAGTCCACCTCCCGCAGCTGCGCTGCGGACAGCGGGAGAGTCTGGATTGGCGTACCCATGCCGACAATCACTGCCTTTCCGCCCGGGCGCGTCGCGTACAGAGATGTCTGCATGCATGCCTCCACGCCAGTGCACTCAAAGGTGTAGTCCACACCGACATCATCCATGTCATCGTCTTCTGGCGCCTTCTGCGTGACGCCGATTAACTCAGCCGCCAGTGCCTTTGCAGCAGCAAGCTGTAGCGTCGTCTCCGCGTATCTTGAGATGGGCGTGCTGAGCGGCGCGGTGGAGGAGGAGGCGGGTGTGGAAGTGCCAGATGAGGTGGTAGAGGGGGAGAGCGAGGAGGGCGGGACGACGTAGCCGTGGGTTGCGAAGCCATGGGCGAGAGCATATGCGACGCGGGGAGCGGAGAGGTCGGCGATTGTGACGGTGTGGCATCCGGACTGTCGGGCCATGGCAGCGGTGAGGAGGCCGACGGTGCCGGCACCGAGGACAAGGGCTGAGGTACCGGAGGTGACGGCGGCGCGGGTTACGGCATGGATGGCGACGGAGAGGGGTTCGAGGAGAGCGGCAGCGGCGAAGGAGACAGTGTCTGGGAGTCTGGGGGTGTTAGTGAGGATTCTGGTGGTAAGGGTAAAGTAGGGAACTCACTTATAGCACCATCTCGCTGGGTGATTAATCCTCTCCTGTAACGTCCCCTGGAAATGTGGCACACTCTTCGCCGAACTCCTAAACCTCATCTTCTTGCACAGGTTATACCTGCCTCCTCTGCAAACTCCACAGTTACCACATGGGATTCCAACCTCGAGCGCGACGCGGTCGCCGAGGGTGAAATTCTTCACGTGAGCGCCCATGGCGACCACGACACCTGATGATTCATGACCAAGGGAGAGGGGAGAGCAGGCGCAGAGGTCGCCGTTGGCGAACTTCTTGTAGTAGCTCACGTCGGAGCCGCAGATACCTGTGGCCTTGATGGCGATCTGGAGCTCGTCATCCTGGGGAGGTGCGATGTGGCGGGTTTCCTAAGTGTGTTAGTATGGATGGTGCGTGATAGGTATGAAGTGAGAAATAAAATATAATATATGAGAATATACTATATTTGCGTCGAGTAAAGAAGAGAGAGGTAACAGTAGGATAGTTTTTGGTGGTGAAGATAGCCAGGTGAATAAACAAATGTGACAACAAAATAATAAAATAATATATCCCCCACACACACAGAATAATCAAGCACACACCAAAACCCTCAACAACCAACAACAAATGCAATCAACAATAGAAAAGATAAAACACTCTCAACCCTCACGACAATCTCCGAATAAAAATGAGAACAACAGAACAGAGCAAGAAAGAAAGTCTTACAAGTCTAATATCCCTCGGCCCATGCAAAACAGAAGCCTGAATCGGCATTGTCACCGCCTTCGTTATCACCCTCTCTTCCACCATCGACACCGAGGACATCAAGCCCTGTGGCTCCTCAGAAGTGGCGCATGGAGCCATGACGTTCAGCTCGTGTGGCGTGCGGGGCAAGCGAATAAAAACTTAAGCAGGCAGCCCAAAGGGGCGATTTCTGATCTGAGATCTGGTTGCGGGAGCGGGCGGGTATAATTTCTTTTTCCTGGCCTTGTTTTGCGGCGACCTCGTGGGGTAGGCGTGGGGTGTGCGTGGGGATGTGTGTGGGATGTGGGCGAGGTGATTGTGAGAGTGGGATGGGTGTTTGGATTGGGATGGGGGGACGTGGGGAGGGTGGCCGGCTTTGTACTTTTTTTTTGCTTTTTATCTTCCGGGAAGGCAGGGGGGACGTGGAGGAGGGAGAGAGGGGAGATGAAACGGGGGGGAGGTTCTGTTGGAATTGGAATTGGAACTGGAGCGGCGGAACGGGTAAATTGGGGGAGGGAGCTGGAGAGGAAGCAGAGCTGGGGCGTTGAGCTAGCCATTGAGGAACACGATTGGGAGTGTGGCCTAGAGGTTGGAAGGAAGTGACGGCATCAGAGGCCGGGACTATGAATGAATGGCAGGGACGATGGGGTGGTCGGGATGAAATGGTGGGGATCGGAGAGAAAATGTGAGTGCAAGCAATGCAACGAAGCGGATGCCGGTAGATAGTGGGACCTGTATACTTCCTGTCTCTCACCTCTATATGAGGCTCGTGCTGACCCAAACCCGCCAGGTGTCTGTCCAATGTCTCGATACGGAGCCACGGGTTGCCAGAATGGTATCTGGCTATCCGGCAGGGTCAGGACGATCCCAAGAAAAATCGACGCAGAGTGTGGTACCTCTTTCTGTCTATCATGGCGCCTTCCCAGGGGGTCTCAGTTCTCTCCGCATTAGCCCCGCATTGCTCATCATCATCATAACTGTCCTATTAATCCGCCGCAAAATTCCACACCGTCGTTCGTGGGCTCCTTCGTTGAGACGGCTCGGGCATACTGAACTCGAGCATATGCGGATCTTCGAGCTTCGGAGCTGCTGTTGTCCTGTATGTTCCTGTATGATACGTGAGCAATGCATGCACGCACGTACGTCGATGGTGTGATCGGGAACAATCAATCTCCTGCTTCTTCCTCCGATGCATGAAATGAAAAGACTTGCTGTACAGTACTCTACCCTATGATGGTGGCGACAGGGATCTGTGGGTGGGTTGAGGAAGGGACAGGCATACTCACAAGAAACTACTCCTGTATAGCGACTCCACAGTTGTACTGACAAGGGTTCGAGGACACGAAGAACATTCTTAAATCCAACCCGCCAGTTGGAAGGCGGTGACCGCCCATGTGGTATCTTGGTATCATTGTGCCCTCGGGCTTGTGTTTCGAGACAAGTGACCGTTCGCTGGATACACCACTTTACGGCTACTCTACGCTACTCAACTGAGGAAGCCGTTGGTGGATATATGGAAAAGAAGAGTACTGTACGGAATATCCGTAGAGTTCTCCAGAGCTCTCTTTTTCTCCGCTGTGGTTTATTTTTCGAGGGTATACGAGTACCCTACCACGCTTGGCAACTAACCCAGCGATCCCCACGCGGTGAAATACCAAATTATCCCCAGACTATCAATCCAATCTTACGAACCGCCTCGTTCCGCGCTGCCGGCTCCCTTTCATCTCGGCTGTACTGCACAGGGAGGTATGATGGGCAGAGTAGGTACTCGCCCATGAGATATGGTGGGTATGCTGCACGCACGCACCTACGCCCTTCACTTCACGGCACTGCGCTGCGCTGCGATGCGCTGCACGCACTGTATGTATGAAAGAAAGTCCATTCGGGGACGCATCTCTCTCCCCGCGGTATCTGCAAATATCTCCGTTCCCTCCCATCTGCTCGGTACCACGCGCTGCGTGTCCGGTTGATTAACAAGAGACGACACGAGCCATCAATCTCCTGATACGAATGTTGACTAACAACTGACTCGTCGACGAGGCGTTCTCAGGCCAAAGTATCGCCGGATCTCATCGGGGCGCTCAGACACACGTTACAGATCCTTCCATGGAACGAAGTACAGGGGAGCCAGGGTACATACTCTGGCACTGTTGTACCCTTACACAACGGCCAGCGTGCCACGATGCGACAACGAAACTCTCCTGTACGACTTCTCAGAGCTGCATCTTGATAAGATCCAATATGACGCCATTATGTGCTCACGTTCCGTTCGTCTCGTCGTTCGTTCATTGAGCTTCGATTTCATCTTATTTCATCGTCCCGAAAGGAGCATTGTTCTCCAGAGATGGCCGTGAGGCTTCCTTACAGGAGGAGTAACACCGGGAGATCACTCACACCCGTACTCAAACCGAACATCCACACACCCACCCCGCGAACGGTTCCGGATGATAAGCTGCCGCCGTCCGTTTACCAGCGTTGCCACCACCAGCCACCACGAGACGGATCGGTGGATCGTCGGGAGGAGGTGTGTCCTGTTCGCTCTATCTCTCCGCCTATCTGCCCTATCTGATACGGATCGGCGCGCGCGCCGATCTTCTTGTCACTGCCAAACCTGCTGTCAACCGAAGAATTCGATGTTGCCAATCCCATGAGATATGCGACGAGATTTCCCATTGATATCCCGTCCGCAACAAACGGCTTTCTGCTAATCTAATCTGATACCAGTCGGACATGGAGATAGATGGAGATAGTGGGGTTGCACCAAAGGCGTCCGCCGCGCCGTAACGGGGAAGGAGTCGCACAGGAGCACTACAGTAGTGGTACATGCCCTATTTTACTCCTCTGCTGTAGTGTGCTGCAGTGCAACTATACCTACTGCACAGCACTGAATCCAGGGGGGGAACATCGCATGGTTACGATCACGTAAAACAGCCGCGAGATCTGATAGCTGCTGTCTGATAGCTGATACCATATCAGTTGCCGATTGCGAGCTCGTGCAGACATGGACGGCGGAGAGTGGTCGAGAGAGATGAGGGGTGATAAGATGGATGAAAGTATGGGGAAATGAGGGTTGGTGTGGGAGCGACGGCTGTTGTGTCGTGTGCTCCATTTTCTCTCTGAGCCCAGCCCTCTCCCTCCCACCCTCCCTCACACACACACTCATTTTACTCAACTGACACCTTGCGAGATATATCGATGTTGGTATCGATATCAATCTCCCAATCCCACCTGTGTAGCATCAGATCAGGATTTCACTTCCCAACAATTCCTTTCATATCCTTTCCTACCCTTTCATAACCTTCGAACGCCAGCACATCAACACACCAAGCTACAGTGAACACCTACTCCATCCTTCCATCCCCTCCATCAAAACCCCTCTCCTTCACATTCGGCTCAGCTCCTCCCTTCCCTCACCAGCTTCCCCAGACCGCCACTTGGTTGATCCCCTCACGCGTACAACCTCGGTTTATCAACCAACCATCCCCCCAGTCCCTCAGTCCCGACATTCAGCATTCTGGTAACCGCGGCTTTCCTCCGCATCGTTCAACCCATACGAGCCCCTTTCCACACGCACGCTCAGATCCGTAGGAAAACGGAGGGAAAGGACGATAATGCATGTACAGACGCCGCCACAATGCGCCGCGAAGCTATGTTATACGATGCGACGTTGAACATCGCGCGCGCGGCGCAGCGTGGGTCGCGGAGTGCTGCCTGGCATCAAAATACTAAGACGAACATGAACACAGCATTGATATCTCGTCACAGCAACAACAAGATGCTACCCATTTGATCGCCCCATCCCTGTACCCCTCTGGTTTGCGAAGCTCTACATCCGCATAAGTTACGCTACGGGGACTCCGGCGCTGGGAATATGAATCCGTCCGTCTCCGGTTCTGCATCGTGATAGTCGTGGGAGTTATGATACGATACGGCCGTGACACAATCGGGCGTGGAAACCCCAGAAGACCGAGCCTTGCTCACCGCTCTCATATGCGAAGAGGTCTAGCTACCAGAGTCTGACCGCGTATCTCGAGCGGGGCAGCAGGTCCGCCGCGATCGGAATATGCCTTGCGGTCTCGAGATACTCACGATGCCAACTATCTCACCCCTCTGCTTCCGGAGTTGGTTTCTCACAATGTGGGAGTTTCTTGATGGGGTCGGTCCTGCAGTTCCTACAGGGCTACGCATTTGCTGCATCTCTACTGCCCTAACGTAACTAGTTATAACTAGCCCTACTCACCCGCCGCACACTATCAGCACCAAGCATATCTTATAGTATAGTTCAGTATCCTACTGACGGCGGCACGTGCAGCGAATCCCCATCCCCGACCTCGAAACGTGTCCCTCAAGATATGTCTGCGGTGCACAGCGCGGAAGGTGATAATTTTTGGCCGAAGGATGGAGGATGGAGGATGGAACTTCGAAAGCCGCCGGGGCGGTGATCCGGGTTTTGGCTATTTCCTTCAATGGCCACGTCGTCTGTCCTCTTTTCCGCTCCCATCCATCCCAATTTACCACATCTCGTACCTCCCGCCGCCGGCCGGTGCTATTACCGGTCCGTCCCTCACTCAAGTCCCCCCACCTCGACGACTAGTCGGCCGCGTTTCTTCGAGCTACGCTACCCCTCCCCCCCACAAAAAAAACTTTCGAAAATTCAACGAGAAGCGGGCATGTGCAAAGATTTGAAAATACACGGCAGGGCTTGAATCCTGAGTGGTTTCTAGTCCCCTTTACTCGCCCACAGTCACACAAAGTACACAAGGCGTGTTGCCAGAGTGGTTAATGGGTATGACTAGAAATCATATGGTTTCGGCCGCGTAGGTTCAAATCCTGCACACGTCGCATCAAATACTTTATTTTTTTGGTTTTTATTTTATTTATTATTTTTATCGAGATCAAATTTATCTGCCAGAGCAACTCTTCTTTTTTTGCCGTACTATTTATTGTATACTTAGACATATTAGGAAAGTGCGGCTCAATTGCCATACCAGTTTTGAGGCTGTGTTCACCGGGCTGTGCATGAAAACTGTATCGCATCGCCATGAATACGCTTGCTCAAGTCGCTATATCTCCCCAAAACCAACACTCCCTTTCCCCCCAACCCCCCCCAACAACAACCATGACCTCCCTCCCCGCCGCCATCGGCCTAACCCTCTTCACCCTCCTCCGCCTCTCCTCCTTCCCTCTCGCCCTCTCCACACTCCCTCCCCTCTACACCTTCTTCTCCGCCCCCTCCACCCCTTCCATCCTAAGCACTCCCACTTACTTCCTCGGTGTCTCCTGCGTATGTATGCCCCCCTACACTTCCCCCCCCCCCC
>JPKD01000911.1:0-14017 GCA_000750935.1 Pseudogymnoascus sp. VKM F-4519 (FW-2642)
CGTTAGGGTCCGTGAGGACTGTAATCACGTGGCATCAAGTGCATGCCCGTGACATTAGGTGCTTTTATAGCTCTAATGTCTAGTCCCTTAGTGCTATAGTAATCTTCTCCCTATAAACTAAACCCTACTATAGATTATAGAATCTAATAACTACTAAGTTAACATATTAGCTTACCTAAAGGCTTGTCTTTAGCATTAGTAACAAGATTATAGATAGTAACACTAAGGTATAGTATATAGCTAAAATCATTTGCCTTATAGAGCTAATATCACTTCCTATAAATAAGGCTTTCCTTAATAAGTTCTTACTAGTAATAGTACTAGAGAAAGAGGAGTATAAGGACTTAGAGATAGGGGAGATAAAACAATTTATTATAGTAGGAATAGTGTAAGGGTTAGGGTAGAAGCATACTACAGCCTTAGGCTTAGGTAAGGAGTATAGTATTTAGTAGACTAATCTCTAAGCCCTCCCTATAGGGGGCTTAGCTACTCTTATCTACTACTTTAGAGTTAGCCCCTTACTAACTTAGTAGTAAGTTAGGGCTATATGCCATCCTCCTACTAGCTATAAGGCATAGGGTATATAGGTATATAGGTATAACTAACATAGGATGCCTAAGGCACTAGTCCCCTAGCCCTAGTTCCCTAACCTATGTTACCCCTAAGGTAGGGCCTCCTATTATACCTATAATAGATAGTATAGTAGGAGCTAAAGAGAATTAAGGGGGTACTATAGGATCTAATAGAGTTTATTAAGTACTTATAAGGAGGTGCTTATAAATAGTTAGGTACCTATCTATTCTAGTACCCTTCCTTTACTAGGTACCTAGGAATAGTCTAGTACCTTTCTAAACTAGTACCCTATAATTCCTAGGTGCCTAATTATTCTCTAGTACCTTTAACAGCAGGTAACAGAGAAAACTCTAGTACCTAATGTTGTCCCTGCTATAAGGGCGGCTATTTCGCTAACACGTTCATTACTACTATAGTCCGTGTGTCGGCAAACATGCAGTTGTAAACGCTAGCCGTAACACAGAGCTGGCGAGATTGGTGGTGAAGCAGGGAGTAGTCACTTCTATAGATGCCGACCTCACTCAGCCCGGAACGCGTATAAGGAGCATAAGAAGTCTGATAGCAGGATGAACTCGCTCCGGAAGTCGTCACTGATGAGCCTCGTTACTGAAATTTCCGTGCAAGACAGTGGTAACTCAGCTCACGAGTTCAATAGACACAAATCACGAGTTCGACGCAGGAAGCCACCTCTCATTCCACATTCTCGACGTCAATTCCGGATGTGAATAACGCGGCGAGATCCGGTGGATACTTGCTAGGCGCAGCCTCCGTGGAGTGGACAATGGTGGGGAGTTATTAGGGTCGAACGAGGGTTACTAGATAGTATTAAGAGTCCATGCACTCGGGGAACGCCGCCTTGTTCACGTGATGAACGGGGACACAGGTTTGTGGACAATCGAATCCACTTAGCGCCTTAAAACTCAGGCCAAGTGTGGGGCTTGTTTTGTCACCAGCCTTCGATCGCTTCGGATTAATATCACGGCGACCGCACTTGCATGGAAGCACAGGCTCAACCCGCCCTAACGTTAAGTCTGCCTCGTAAATACGCCTTGTTACAATTTTGCCTTTCGATATATAAACTGGTACTGCCACACTCTTTAGTCGAGAGACGATTTGCTGAGTTAACCAATGAGTTAAACTAGTCTTATTTACTACCATGGGTCTAGTTCAGCATTTCCTGTGGAATACCATGGTGAACCTACAAGGTAGTGCAATTAAAGCTAAGCTCGCAAAACGGCCTGATGATGGAGGTGTAATCGAATATTATTAGTAAGCAATTACGCCTTTAGTCATGAAGTATACTTACAAAGGATGCAGTGATCGCCCCAATGGAAGCCAGATCCTAGTTTTTGTCTGCACAGGCAAAGCTCGTGTTAATGACGATGCAGCACTAAAGAATTGGTCCAGTTTCTTGGAGCCTCACGTCCCTTGTGCCGTTATGATTCACAATTATCCAGGACGAGGAAAATCTTCGAATTGCCGATATAAGGATTCCAGCCAGATATCGATAGAGGAACAGATCCTTGAAGACAACCAAACGCTCCTGCAACTTCTCCGTGACGATGGTTGGGCAATGAGTCAAATCGTATTGATAGGAAATTCAATAGGTGCGCTTCACTTCGGAAATTCTATTTTCTGACGCTAAGGATTTAATTTAGGGAATGGGCCTGTGGTTGATATGCTCTGCGATGCCAAAGAGCCTTTTGCACACACCATATTGATCTCGCCGTATAAGAATTTGCATTCACTTAGGTATGTTAAATACTTTGATATATTTTGGTATATGGCTAAATAATTAGCATATTTCTAGAAGTCGCGAAGCACCTTGGTAGTTCTGAAGCAGCAGCATTCAATTCATACTCCAAGCTTCAAGAATTGGTCAAATCCGATACCAAGCAACCAGTTTCTCTAATCAGTAGCGACGGTGACGCAACAATTAGTTCTAAACACTCTGAAGTAAGTGAGAACATCAGCCTATTGTACGGAAAAAAAAGGCTCAGTCAAATTTTAGGATATATTTAGAATCAAGAATTGTTGGTGCACTTGGTATAGCTTGCAAGGCGTCAGTCACAGGCATACTAGACCAGCAGCTAGGGATGTAATCAGTGGGATAGTTCGCGATCCGAAAACACAACCCAATAAGAAGGTGGATATCGCAGCAAGTAGTATTCTGCAGGTAGACGGCAGTGACTGAACGAAGAATCTCGTATTCAATGAATAATTTATAGCTAAGTTTGTGTTTGGCTGCTATATTCATCTCCTTGGGCGCTAGTAGAATAGTCCGTTCACAAGATCACACCTCGAGGATAATGAAAGCTGCTCTTGAGCCGCCTAGGTTAGGTGTGGCAGGGTCGTGGTTTAGCCACAGCATTTTACCGCGGTTAAAGCCAGGACATGTTCGCAAAGTTTTGTTTCTCTCCTACGGTACATGATATAAAGTTAGAAGTTTAAAGGGGCATGGTACTTTTGTTTCGATCTGTTTTAGATTTGGCGCTTCATTTGGTTCTCTTTGGCGAATAGACCTGGATCCCTTGTTGTCTCACGACATTAGTAGGTAATTACTAGCGACAGAGACGTAAGCATAGATATATTACAGAGTATTGATGTCTGTATTTGACTATAATAGCCATGAGCCTCTGTTTATATCATAGAAAGGGTTTGTAAAGCATTTTGAAAATGCTCCAAGATCGCACCGAGAGAACCTTAAATTCATGCCACGGCGCCAACCACTGGCGCACGACTGCTGTGGGGCCCGTGCTGATCGGGATTGGCTGCCCCCTTATTCCAACACTTTACTCTAGTCACCACTTTTGTAATCTGGCCTCCGCTTATTCCAAGTCCTCTTCGAAATCAGAGACCCAAAGTTTCGACAAGAGCTCAACTAAATCAACTCAAACGCCATGGCATCCGCTTCCGGCCTGTCATGTAGATATTCTCGTGAACCCACTGCTGGCTTGCTTCCAGAAATCTCAGCTGTCAATGACAAGCCTTTTCGTTTCCTCGAGCTGCCCTCCGAACTACGAGAAAAGATCTACGAAGCTACAATTTACATTAAACGATACAAACGCGTCGAAGCGGACGTACCTAATAATCTCAAGGCAGGATCACAGAAGCTGCACGACTTTAGTATCAGCGCCACTGGTCTCAAATGCAATTTCCTGACGTCTTTCAACCTTGCTTTTGTTAGCAAGCAGGTCCACCGGGAAGCGCTATCCGTCATCTTCAAAAATGCCACAGTACAGCTTTACGTCGACCTCCCTAAATACGGAATAAACCCTAAAGTTGACGCATCCGTGCCTAATATAATTAAAAACCTGAAGATGCATCCATTGCTGCAGGAATTTGCGCGAGAGCTTACGGTTGTCATTCAAGCTGAGCCCGCATCTGCACTTCTTCGGGAGATGGAGGGTCATTCTATGCATTGGAGTGTATTGCTCATTGCGCCCGGTTTGGCAGTTCGGGCCGGTGTCGACGCTATGACCAGTAGTATTCGAAAGAACATTCTTCTTGGCTTAAAGAGACACTTTGATCTTCGAGCTCTAGTTCAAATTGTTGTACATGGATTTCAGAGCTACAAACATTTGCACATTATCCTACACTTGGATCATTTATGCTTAGAAGATCTCGAGATCGTTCTAGGTTTGTTCAAAGCGCCAAATTGTAGTATCATTTTGGAGGAAATCTGGACACACTGGACATACGGTTCAGAGTATAAAGTACGGGATGTGATGGTACGGCATTACTATGAGCACTATGGGAATATGGTACGAATGGCTGCCAGGAAAGGTGGCCACGAGTGGTTCTGGACTGTCTCTCCAAGTTCTGAAAAATTTGACGTGGATCAAACTGAGCTCTCAGATACTTCGAATTACCACACTGTAATGGGTGAAGGAACTGTTGGGAGACGACAAAGACTGTGGAGGCCGCACATCCACGGATCCACACAATGTACCACTACACCGGATGGTCCTGCCGGAACTACGAAGTATGCTTGTTACTCTATTTCTCAACCAACGGACGGACGATATATCTAAAATGTACGGTACAGTACAGCCTATTTGGTCCTAATATCATCAGATATTTCCCATTACCTCACCCGATGGTATCGATGATTTCTCACATCGATGGTCTCGTTGAACCGTCACCAGATACCCACTGATTGTTTGCAGAATCTATCTTCTCCGGACTTATTCTTGCATCAGGTAGCTGGATAAACGGATCATGCCCACTGCGTTCCTTCAAGTAGATTACTAGTTATATACCAAAACATTACGTGATACTTCGATGTCTACCCAGTCGCTGGCGATGCAATCGTGACCGACAAGTGCTTTGGTCCCAACACCTCCTAGTCCCCGACGAGCGCCCGTTGGTACTCACTGCAGCCTTCGTGTAGTAGACAACAGTGGGGAGATGCGATGGGGGCTTCGATGGTGGTTGTTGGGATCGAAAGGGGTTCACCGCCTGATAGAAAGTACTCAGAGAGTCTGTGTACTCTGTTATAATTCCGGCCCCCACGTGACCGGTCCGACTCTCGTGGCGCCTGTGGCCCGCCCTATCACTTCGGGGGCGGCAGCCAGTGCAGTGCGTTCCGGAGTGCAGAAATAACCTGTTGCTCGGAGCTTGGCACGAAGCTGGGCACGGAGCTGGCACGGAGCTGAGCGCGCCTCAGGATTTGAGCTGGTGCCCACCAGGGCCTACAAATATTAGCGTAAGCCCAGTAGATATTACTAGTTAGTCAATTGATTAAATCCTTCTCTTCCTCTATGGTCACTATATTCTGCTGTGATGCTCCTATTCCGGCTGCTTTACTTGGTGCTGCCGCAAGTGATACTTCTCCTCGGTCGGAAACCGCAGCCAAATCTGGGAACTGCCTTGTTCACGTGATGTGCAGACGCATTTTGTAGTACGAGTAATCTTAGGGAAGTGAAGGAGGTAACTTAAAGAGACGGACTTGAGCTCAGGAGACTCCCACCACATCAGCAAATAAAGTCGTCCACTGCACTCGGTTTATTGCAGCAGTCTGTGCACGCCTCCTCTCTGCATGGCCCCTCTCTATCACGACGCACGTTACCAGGACCCAAAATGAACGCCATCGGCCACCTCCCTTTCTCCACCATCCCAGGAGTACCGATGCTATACCTCATGCTTACCCCACTCGCCACACGCTCTCTCATCAGCACAATACTGTGGATGCTCCTCGCCGCTTTTCTGCTCTCGTGGGAGGAACGACGACGCTTAGCAGCAGCAGCGAGACCACGGCCTGACCTAGGCGAAAAGCAGTCGGACGACGAGGGTAATGGGAAGATGAAAACGCGCGGACAACGGTACAGAAACGGTACGGCGATCCGGAGAAGCGAGAGGAGGATCTTAGAGGGCGAAATCGAGCGGACGATCACAGATGAGAGAGACAGGTTAAAGTGGTATAGAGAGCGCGCTAGGGAGCTTGAGTTAAGGGTAGAAGAGGGCGAAGATAGTACGTAGTGGAGGTAAAGTCGGTGTGTTGGGGTGGCATAAAGCAGTACCTAAAGTTAGTGAAATTAGTAGCCTAAACATTAATACTTGCACTAGATTATAATCTGCACAGGTGGATTAGTCACAAGAAAGGTATATAATATAGAAAGTATAGTATTCTTACTATTGTCCGCCGCGTCTACACGCCTATGCTGCCAGAACTTTCTTCTGTATTAGATGAAACGGCCACCTGGTTGATACAGTCCCTTGCAAATCCGGCTTCCCCTCCACGCTGTCAGACAAGGATTAGGCTAACCAACGTCAATAGAACTTCGTAAAACAGTACAATATGCAATTCATCTTTTGCAGACTTCTAGAATATATTTCATTATTTTGGTCTCTTCAATTCAACAGCTTCGGGCAGTTTACTCTAACATATTGAGGCTGGGTATGACGCGTATTGACGACGAGGCTGGTCGCTTAGAGCCTGCCCAAAAGCCCCGGCGGCGCGTAGGCTTCGAATGAGAGTTCAGCTCAATCTAAAGGCAGCGCAGTCATGCGGCCAACGGCCCTGAAAAGCCCTGGAATACGCTTGAACGAGGCTTAGAACATCATCTTAGTGAAACTTTGTTTCTTTATAGTCTTGGGCTTATTCTTGTTGGCGCCAAAGTTCAACACGAAACCGATCCAACATCACCAGAATCATACCGACTCGACCGTAATTAGGCAACTGAGTAAGCTACAGACCTTATAAGGGATTGTATAACGGGACGAGACCTCAACAATGGTCACCCCCCGCACCCCAGAACGAGCTGTTATCCGCCGAACTCATAACCATCCTCCACACGCAGAACAACAACTCTTTCTTGCCGTACGGGCTCTACCAACTCCCATCCAGGATCGCTGGCTGCTGGAATTTGCGAAGTTACTCCATAAATTGCCGCCAGCCCAGCCCCCTCTTCCCAGCATCCTGCCTCAGTTCAACCCAGGCCCACCTCCTCAATCCCTTCTATCTTCCCCAGCGCCGCCGGGTATCATTCCCCGGCGCAGAATCACCCCAGTCAATGTATTCAATGAACCTCAACCACCGCCTACGTTCGACCGAAGTTATGAACGCCATAATCGACGTCTCGCAGACCTAAAGAACCACCTTAGCCCATTGACCCGCGATGATCACAAAGATAACGACTCAGGGTGCGTCCTCCTCTGCGGGGGCAGCTCAAGTAGCTGCCGCGTGTTGGCCGTTAACCATATCGGGGGGTCCATCGACCAAGAGCTTTTCTGGAAAAAGCTTCAAATGGCGTGGTACGACACCCGCGGCCGATGGCGGCAAAAGATGCCCTGGCACGGGATCCGGAGCATGAAACAAGTTGAGATCCGCCTTGTCGGCCCCGATCCCAAAGCCAAAGACCTCTTCTACGGCGTCTACCAGCCTGCCGACAAAGCTCTGGAAATTAAGGAGCAAAGACTGCGGGAGAGTGCGAGCACCTTCTCAGACTACCTAGAGCTAGAGCCGGACCTATACGGTGACAACGACGATCCGGAACCCTGCCGGTACGACTCCAGGGCAGGTTTCACCGTCCACCACCCGTGGGCCTGCGATGGTTTAGCTGCATGTGAAGAGTTCCCCGACATTACGTGCCCCGTAGAAGAGTTCTACGAAAACCAAAAGCTACTCACGAGGTTGAAGATGGAGCCATTGCGGACACTTTTGTTTCAAAACCCGGAGATGGCTGTGTACAACGAGCTGGAGAATGCGGAATTGGTCTACTCTAGCAAGTAAGCTTTGAACTCAAATAGATGAAAGCGGTGCGAAGACAAGGATCTGTCCCATTAACGATTACGTGGTGATAGGAGCATCCGAGATCAATACAAGGGGGAATACTGCCCCAGTTTAGGCCAGCTCGTCTTCCGTGGACTACACATCGAAGATGGTTGGACGTTAGATGCCACCATCCCGGCCATCTTCATGCCTCTCGCTGCCGTAATATCGATATTGATCGTCCTCATGGCATGGCTAATCTACGGTGACTGGGGCGTGGCATGGAACGTCGGTGCCTGCTTCATCCCACTGCTGACCGATCTCGGGAGCTGGTTGATTCATGCAGGGGCTTCGGGATGATGGACTAGCACAGCGGGTAGAGTCGGTGGAGTTTGTTGTGGGTTCTCAACGCACTGCTGTGGCCGGCCAGCTGAAAACGTAGTAGGACACTCTGGAGAGTTGGAAGGCGGGGAAAAGGTTCCACCACATCGATTAAAGGTGTGACAGGTGCCCCTTGCTGGACCTAGGAATGAAAGAACCTTTGGTGCGACTGAAGGGAAGCCGGTTTTGCAACGGACTGTATTACTGATAATCTACTACGGACAACCACAACTTGAAGAATACATCTTTGACCATGCAAATTTCCTGCAATGCCGCGAGACCAGTCTCTTGCTCCCTTCTTGATCTGATTAAACGGCTCCTCAGGCCCGGAAATTGGATTTCCTGCAATTCCGCCGCGCGACCAGTCTCTTGTAACCTTCTTGATCTGACTACAAGTCTCCTCAGGCCCGGAAAATGGCTTTCTCTTCTCAGCACAACCTCAGCGACCTGTTCAATTACATCTTCTCTATCCTCTACGTCATGATCGTGTTCGAGGTATATCTCCAGGTCCTCAAGAGGTCTCGGTAGCATCTCCCAGAGCGCCTTCTCCGCCTTACACTCGGCCGAACCAATCAGTAATGCAATCTGGATTGAAAGTCGCTCGAGCCGCGGAAAGTCATTAAGCGAACCCAAGAAGTCATCTTCGGGCGGACCAAAGCCGAGATAGAAATCCGACATGTGCAGGGTCTCTAACGTTGATTTGACAAGTGTGAGATTTTCTCCGAGAGCCGAGACAGCCGAGATCGAGTTGAAGTGCCTCGCATTTCCAGGGCTGTATGAGAGATGTTTTAGGTTCGTCATCGATCTAAAAATGACGCCCCAGGCCTCGTTCTCAACGCCTGCACTTAACAGCGATAGAGTCTCGATGTTGCAGGACGTCAGAGGTGGCGACCACGTGAAGGCGTCTGCGGAGAGGTGGTTGACTTCGAGAGTCCGTAAGCTGGGCAGGTAGAAGTAAGACCGGATTTCGTTAAGAGGAATAATATATTCTAGGGCAGTTTGGAAGTACCTGACTTCTCTTAAGTTGCTCAAGAAGCGGCCAGCAACAGAGGGTAGATTTTGGGGAGTGGCTGCTTGGATGGCTTGACAAATGAATTTGGACGAGTCTTCAACCGAGTCTGGGAACTCCATTTGAATGCTTTCAAGATTTGGCAGCGAGAGAGCAATGATTGCGCCTATGGCGAGGTTTGTTTGGTGCCTTAGCGCGGAAATCCAGTCATCTCTTCCCGAATCTATGTTTTCAGGGAGGCCCAAGTTATCGTAGGCTTCGACTAGTTGTGCCAGCTCTTTTGCTTCCATAGTATTTATTCCTCGGGTGTCTTCACCATCATCGTTTCCATCATCGTGCTCCTCTTCTTCGTCTTCATAGTCCTGATCTTCATCTCTTTGCTCTAAAGCAAGATACTTCACCTTGGCAGCATAAGTCGGCTTCTCCAAAATCGTCCGCAAAAATTGCTTAGCCTGCCTTAGATCCGGAAATACTAATTTAGTATAGAGGAAAGGTTCTGTAATTCGAAAGAGCTGCCGGCAAGTGAGGGCCAACCTATAAAGGTCTTTGTCACTCGCAGCAAGGGAGATGTCCTCGCTGAGTGCACGGACTATCTCAGTCAAAATATCAGGGACTAGATCTAAAAGACTTCCCATCATTGCAGGGTGTATAAGAACGTGATGTTAATTGAGAAGATGCTAGATACGGTCGTGGGCAAAACTGGCTTCCCCTTGCCTGAAACCAGGAACACTTGTCAACTAACCCTATGTGGCTAGCTGATAATTACTAGCAATGTCAGGTTCGGCACCTAGAAGAATCATGGATATAACAATTACTGTGCGGGCCATGGCGTGCCATTAACGACGCGTGGGCTCACTGGTGTGTCGGGGCTTACCTGCACTGCCACTTGGTAGGCCCACGTAAAAGCCATTATCAAAAAAATATAAAAAACATACAGCAGTGGGTATTCGCTGGTGTTGGACGTAAATGGCACGTGACCGCCCAACTAACCGGACCAATGAACGAGCAAATCTGGCGGCAAATCTGTCGGCTCAGGTTCCCCTGTTATAGTAGACATTGCTTCAAGTCAGGAGTCAAGTAAGGGATAGTCCACTCGTTTGTATCGAGGTGATCAGTCTCGTACGAGCCGATTTCCTTATCCACACCACCTAAAGAGGTAGGGACAGCGCGCACTGTGGGCCCTTCACTGTCTTCTTTTGTGCCTATACGGTCACTACTCTCAGCCTCTTCCTCACACCTATCACCATTGCCCCGTTTAATAATTCTTTCCCCGCGACATCTCTTTTTTTTATTGAACAAGACACCTCCATATAACTCCTTAGATCCATAATGTCGGTACTATCGGGAGACTCGGTTTATATTCCTACGGAATTGATTCTTTACATCGCTGAGTTTCTGCAACAACCCGAGGACATTGTTCAACTTATGCGAGCAGTGAATGGCCTCCATCAACTGCTAACATTCCATCACCTTGCAGTCAAAGGCGAAAAGGGCGAAACAGTATTGCATATTATTGCAAGGGATGGATGTGAGGAATTGATGAAATTGATTCTCGCAAGAGGAGTGGTGTCCGGAACTTGGTCTGATGATATTACACCATTGTATCGGGCTGCTACGTGCGGACAGAAGTCAGTGGCAAAGTTGCTTACCTGCAGTAGACTCAATGTCAATGAACTTGACCACGACAAAGCAACCCCTCTACATTGGGCTGCTAAGCAAGGACACGATTTAATTGTGAAAATGTTGCTCGACCGATTTGACATTAAGCCTGACTTGAACGATGGCGGAGGTCGCACACCGATGTCATGGGCAGCTGAGAATGGACATAAATCAGTGGTGGAGCTTTTATTGCAGCATGATGATGTCAATCCTGACTCGAAGGATCATTGTTACGATCGTACACCGCTGTCATTTGCAGCTGAACACGGACACCTACTCGTGGTAGAGTTGTTACTACAGCAAGACGATGTTGAGGCTGATACATGCGATAATGAAAATAACTCCGCAGGAAGATGGATACCTGATTATGGCGGTCGCACACCATTATCATTTGCAGCCGGGAATGGACGTCTTGCAGTGGTAAGCCTGCTGATGCAGCGGGAAGATGTCGACACTCATTACGATGATTATTTTGGACGCACACCGTTATCATTTGCAGCTGAGAGAGGACAACTTGCAGTGGTGGAACTGCTGTTGCAGCAGGAAAATGTCTCCACTGATTTCAAGGATAAAAATGGCCGCACGCCATTATCATTTGCGGCTGAGGGAGGACATTTTGCAGTGGTGGAACTGTTATTGCAGCAGGAAGAATTTCTCGCTGATTTCAAAGATAAAATGGGCCGCACGCCATTATCATATGCAGCTGAGGGAGGATACCTCGCAGTGGTGGAGCTGCTGGTACAGCGGGAGGATGTTGATGCTGATTCAGAAGATGCGCTTGATTGCACACCATTATCATGGGCAGCAGCGAACGGACATCGATCAGTTGTGGAGCTGCTGGTGCAGCGGGAGGACGTCGAGGCTGATTCCAAAGATAATTCTGGTCACACGCCATCGTCATAGGCGGCCGTGAATCCATCAAGATTCGGAGAATCTGAGGGAAGAAAAGAAGCAATATATCGAGACGAGTCGACATGACTGGCAAACACAAATTAAAAGATAACAAGAAGGATGCTCATAAAGTGAAAGATACAGGAATGAAGAAAGCGAAGGAGAAGAAGGAGAAGAAGGAGAAGAAGGAGAAGAAGGAGAAGAAGGAGAAGAAGGAGAAGAAGGAGAAGAAGGAGAAGAAGGAGAAGAAGGAGAAGAAGGAGAAGAAGGAGAAGAAGGAGAAGAAGGAGAAGAAGGAGAAGAAGGAATCAAAAGACTTCAACCTTTTGTTAGCGAGCTTACAGACAACTCTTACTTTCTGGCCACATACTACATGTACTTTCCGTTTCTAACATGCGAGGTCAAATGTGGTGGCGCCGCTCTCGACGTTGCAGATCGGCAAAATACTCACAGCATAATGATGGCGGTAAGGGGTGTAGTCGAACTCTTTAGGCTAGTGAAGCGCGAAAAGGAGCTCCACCGGGAAATTCTCGCCTACTCAAGATCATAGTTTAGTGGGAATCTACGGCCATTACCCTCTATTTGATGGAAAGCAGACCACTTTCTACCGCAACCCAATCCATAAATTCGATTTCACAGCGCTAGAGGGCAAGGAGAAATGGACGGCATACAAGTTCACTAAAAACTTCTACGACACATAGATGCCGACTTACCTAAAAAGTATCTGTTCGGTTATTAATGAGTTACCGCCTGATTTAGATTTCAAGGTCTCGCAGCAATCCGACTAGGGGGAATCTAGACTTTCACAGGGGTTGGAAAGCCACCATCTCTCTCGCCAATCAAGTCATGATGCTACGTCTCTGCTAGAGGAAGCTGATAGTCAATTAAGCCGTGATCCTTCGCGAGACGTTACGCTAGATACGTCCCTGTCTCAAGGGATCGAAAGAGCCTTTAAAAAGCCTAAGGAAAGGGGTCGGGCAATGGAGTTACATCAGTGAATGCCGTTATTCCATTAAGGACATCAAGATGCATTATCGGCTAATTTATATGTGGGAGATATTTATCACATGTGCCAAGGCGTTCAAGAAGTTTCCTTACAAGGAAAAACAGGGTATGGGGGAAGTTATGCGACACAATGATACCAGGGATCGATTTGATGTATAATAGCAATTGTGTCTGAATGACGTCCAGTTTTAACCTGAAACCAATTTATACATTTAACTACCTTGCGGCAAACTGGGTACTGTTTTTGGCTGCTTTAGGCGCTGCTTTCTACAGCTGAGTTGCCAAAATCTCACTCTCCTCTAACGCTCGGGTCCCTGATAAGCAAAGCGGCAAGACCCGGACCTCGTCGAGCTGATATACATAGGAACGCCAAAACCAGAGCGAGGTTGAAGGTAGGAAGCAGCTTCTTGATTTCGACTTTAAACCAGCTGTTTTGGCTATTAGAATATAGGTGCCCTCCAGCCCTTGTGACTAATGATGGCTTTCCTTATATTCCTCTGTCCGCCCTCCCTTTCTTTTCTACCAAATCCCTCTGCTCAATCCCCTCCTCTCGTTCCGTCTCTTTCCTCTTCCATAATACAGTTCCTTTAGGGCACCTACTTTTTCTTCTAATTACTAAGGGTGTCGTTGTCGTTGTCTCCCTTATCGCCGTGGCTCTCACGATGCTCCTCTAGCAAATAGCAGCGATGTGTCAGAGTACGAGAGCTGCATCAATGTAGAGGATAAGGTTCAGATGCATAAGTGCGAAACTTGAAATGATAGGAAGATTTGTAGCGCTACATGTTCGTTTGGACGGAAAGGAGAGAAGCCGATTTTATTAGAAACTGTGACTACTGGTAATGGCCGCACCTATCTTCTCGAGACTTGTCCTTGCAATCCATTAACGTTTCCTCCAAGGCAGCTAGGTAGAACAGATTACCTAGCTGGCCTGTTTATGGACAGTAAAATACTTCTGGCCATCTGATAGTACGGGCCACTAAGAGGCTTAACAGTCACGTTAAAACTGACAGCTCCTTTGAACTCATAGCTGTGGCATGGAGCGAGAGTAAGAGTGTGATTTCCCGAGCGCGAACCAACTTGTTGAATTCTATGGGGCTACGGAAGCTATTCTACGTACGAAACTACACTAGTACATCAGAAGGATCATAGATTTCAGGATGTTGTTGCCTGATTCTGCCTGATTCTCGGGGCCAGAATTACAAGAGTAAAATGAATAATCACGTGTTTTTGGAGCGAAGGCGGTTGACAAAACAATCCGGACACTTGTCAAAAGTCGTAAGCGATAA
>JPKD01000913.1:0-12424 GCA_000750935.1 Pseudogymnoascus sp. VKM F-4519 (FW-2642)
AGAAAAATATGACGGGTCGCTTGGGATGACGGGTCGCTTGTGAACTACGTTAATCTAAAGGATAAGTTAGTAGATACCTAGTAAGAGGTCACTAAGAGGCATAGGGTAGATAAGTAGATACTTAGACCTATAATTAGTCTACTAGTACTAGACTACTAAGTTTAAGAGGCTATCTATTATTTAAATGCTTAACGAGATAGAATGTTAGGTTAAATTAATCTATCTCCCTCTTTATATAGATACTGTTTATTATATTAGGTGTAGACTATTATATCATCCCCCTCTTTATATTAATGCGTTTCATTATATTGTCTTTTATAGATATAGACTATTATATTATCTCCCTCTATATTTAAATGTAGTCTATCCTATCATTTTAGATTATAGGTAGGTCTATTATATAAGGTTATAGTTTCTAGTTATAAGGTAAGGCGTTACTACTAGTTAGGGATATATAAGTATTCTGCTAGATTTTGCTATATATACTTATGTCCTCTTAATTTATATCTTAATTTTCCTATACTATAATACTGTCTATTTTGTAAGGGCATAGCACTACCTACTCTTAAATGTAAGTTAAAAACCTAGGTCTATTATCTTCCTAGCTAAGAACGCTCTAAATTAAAAGGTTGTCTTTTCCTAGGTTTAATATCTCTCTACTTAGTAGATCTTTAAAGGTAATACTACATTTACTATAGGCTAAGCTCTTAAAGGTAGTTTTTATAGCCTTAAGAAGATTAACAGTAAAGTTAAGGTATTCCTCTACTTTATCTATAAACTTTCTATCGTTATAGTAGCAAAACTCTCTAACTGCTATAGCAGCTAATATACCACGGACTAGATGTCCTATAGGTAGAAGTGCTATAGAAGCAGTTTGCTAAAGCGTAAGGCATATACTAGTGTTGTTGCGTATAGTAGACGTTCCTTATGCGAAATCAATCGCTAAAACAAGTTTCTTAATGTAGTTAGCTATTAGAGACTCTATACTACTAACGCCACACATGTCTACTAATCTAACAAACTTAAGGATTGTCGTAATAGTTTCCTCTTATAATAATTCGCTAATAATGATTCTCTAATAGTAGAGCCACTGCACTAGCATCTGAAAACTTTAAATTATAACAACACTATTAATCTCTTCTAACATCATTAACTATTCCTCGCCTTCCTTAAAGCCTCCTTCGAATGTAGTAGCAAAATATAGTGACTGCTTGCATAGGAGGGCTTTCGAGAGCCTGTACCCTTCATGGCTTATAGAACCGATACGAATCGTGACTTAAGGACCGAGATAAAGCGGGAGAACCCTAAGGCAGCGTCAGTAAGAAGTGATCATACGATTCGGGTGAATATGCTCTCCTGGGGGGTTGCATGGGACATATTACCACCTCAACGTTCTCTAAAACTTACGCTTCGACGCGTCTTTGAATTTAGGGGAATATAGCTTCAGTTTATAACTGGGTAACTGACAAGTGTCTCAGTCCAACGATTAGGGCTGAGAAGACTCCGCCAGCACTCCCAATCACATGCTGGTTTCATTCAACGTAAAGTCTCTCCATCTAACACGAATCATGTTTCGCGGATATGATACAAAACCAACAGTCTGATTTGCTGCACTTGGAGTGCGAATTCTTGATGTATGTTGCCTGGTCTCGTCGTACCATCCTGCTCGTACCGCCGCTGTTCTCAGCTCTCGAAGCTCGAAGCTAGTGTCAGTAGCGTTCGCATCGAGTGTAATGGCACTGAGACATGGGGTATTAGAACAGAGGTGACGTCAGGGGCCGGATTGGGATAGGTGGATATTAGGTGATTGATATAACATCAAGACCTACGTTTCAATTCAGGCGCTTTGGTAATAAGCTGGAGAAGCGGCCAGCCCCAGGCGAAAAATCCTCGAGAAGGCTTGGCTTCACGAACCAGAATTGTTAATTTAGACGTTCTAAGTCAAGGATTTTACCTGCTTCTTTACAGAAAGATTAAATATTCCCCTAGTTTGCAACTTATCCTCAAAATCATAGAATGATGAAAGATGCCATTCAATCTTCTTCACGCCTGTAAAGACAGCCGGTCTGTCTTCAAACAACTTTGTAAGCTGGAAAGTACCCTCGACCACTATACCTTAAGTGTCAGTTGTTATAACCACACAAACAGAAGCCAGTCTTTGTAATCATCCCATGGCAACATGCCCTTGGAAGTTAAAGCGGAAGGCTCAATACCTCTGACTGGGAAAGTCTAAGACCGTTACATCAATTCTGTCTACAGCTACTACAGCGGAAACAAATGGCGCAATATTGGCATCCTGGTCGCAATGATCATTTACAATCATCTCGCATAATTTGTATTGCAAGCGAATATGTCATGGCCAAGAATCTAAAGGTGAGGTTCTCATTTTCCGCCGAGATTTTATTCCGAAATCTGCCAGACGAGATGGGAGCGATGTCGAATGTCGATTTACGATCCAGCCGAAGTTGTTTTGGGCAACCTGAACGGAGTCAAGTCAGCGATGACAGGGCTACAAGCCTCTACCATCTTCATTGGATGATCACTTAGGAAAGTGAGCGGTGGGTTGCGCAAGCCACGCAACTCTGATAGGCTAATGCTTGATGCCCGGATTTGGAGTGCCTAATTCCTTCAATGAAAGCTTTCTCGTCTTTCAATTCACAAAACTGGATGCTCGGAGCATGTTGTAGGGGAGACAAAATGGGGCAGCGCCTGGCGGGTTACAGCTTGCACGGCGCATCGTCAATATCTTGCCAAGACTATGTTGTGAGATCTCTCGCATCTCATTAAGCTATCTACCTATCAGGTTACATCATTCCCAGATTCTTTCCAATACCTCTTTCCAACACACTTTACTACTCCTTAATCTTAGCTTCATCGGAATTGACAAATTGGTCGACTCGCATGCTTGAAAACTTGCGCGCGCTGACTTCTTGCTCAAACAATACGTCTAGCTCGCCGTACGTGCGGTCTTTGGTCTCGGGAAGGCGAAAGTACGCCCAGGTCAAGATGAGGACCACGAGGCCCCCCCAGAACAGGCCTGTCTTAGCTCCCCAATTCCAGGAGTTGACCCCTAAAAAGCGGGGCATCAGAAAGCTATTTACCAACTGCTGGCAGTTAGACATATGCACCTCTAGTAACTGAACATATAGGTAGGACTTACTCCAGCAGCATTGTTCAAGATACGGGCCAGGACAATAGTCTTGCCCTTGAGACGAGTGGATGGCAGTTCTGCTACAAGAGTGTAGCAGAGGGGACCAACAGAAAGATTGTATATGAAGGCATCTGTTGAGATAAATTCAGCACACGTTACCCGGGTACATGAGACAGACAACAGGGGGAAGTCCAAAACTTACAGAGGATCAAGAGGCTACCAATCGCCCATGATGGACCAGACATGTATGTAGGCGCAAAGCCTAGTCCACCAATAGTGATCAGGACGGCCAGCAGTGAGCCCATACCACCAAGGTACATAGTCCTCCTGCCAAACTTGTTCAATAGAACCCACGAAAGCACAACTCCAGTGGCTCCAATACAATACTGGATTACGTTGAATGTGAACGAGTTACTCGTCGACAAACCAGCCCTCTCGTAGAACTGCACAGAGTAGCCCATCATAGCGCTGCCGCATAGATTCTGCGCCGTGTAAGAGATGGATGCAATCTCTGTTCTCCGGAGATTGGTGCGTTGGAATGCGTCCAAGTAGCTCGTACCGGCCAAGTGCTCCTCCTCTAGCTCGTTCGTAGCCTTCAACATGGCTAGTTGGTCGTCAGCATTAAAGTCGATGCCGCAATTTGGCGAGACAAGGCTCTGGATAGACTGCTTGGCGTTTTCGAAGCGGCCTTGGCGGACCAGCCACCAGGGTGACTCAGGGGCGAAGATGGAGCCGAGGATTATGAACGGCGGCCAGAGCCATTGTAGCGCGAAGGGAATACGGTAGCCCCACTCGCCCTGTATAGGAAGCAGACCCTTGAGGACGCCGGCTGCGATAAGTTGGCCCATAACCCAACAGAGGTTGACGTAGGCGGTGAGGTAGGGACGGAGGACGAGGGGCGCAATATCAGAGGCGTAGGCGAGCGTCAGGGTCTGGAAGACGCCCCAGGGGATACCAAGGAGGATCATGGCAACCAGGAGGGTCTGGATGTTGGGAGCGAAGAAAGGTATAAAGAGTAAGCTAATCATGAGCATCTGGGAGCCGATCATAGTTCGCTTATACCCGATCCTTTCAGCGATCCAACCATTGAGGTATAGACCAACGATCTGGCCACACTGGCCTCCGGCCTGGATGTATGTTTGCCAGTCGGCCGAGATGACCTTGCCACCATGACCGTCGGGTTGATTGCCATACTTTTCCTGGAAGCTGTGAGTGATATTAGTAAGGCTGCACTGAATGGATGTGAAAGAGGAGACTTACGCATCGTAACCGAAGAAGGAACCCATGAGAGACAGGTCGTAACCCTCCATAATAATTGCTGTGGAGAATAGTAGCGAAAAGGCAATGGCCTTGGGGTAGAGCTTGAACGAGTCCTTCAGAGTAAGGTTGTGCTCGCGGGCGGTGGCATCACGGGCATCCGCCCGCGATTGCTCGTCGTGTTGGACATGATCGCGTTGTAGTACATTCTCTGTCGGCGTCGACAGTTTGGGAGAGGAGTCCATAATGGCTTGGCTCGATGTCAAGAATTCGTTCGCCTCAATTGAGAGAGAAATCCAAGTGCAAGTGGCGCGTATTGAGAGAGGGATGCATTAGATTCGGGTTGCTCTGGAGTTCTGGAGAATGAGAAATTGAAGCGAAGTTGGAGAGCGGTAACCAGCTCTTATATACATGAGGTGAGAGAACATGACATGACATCGGTTGTATTAAATAGGAAGTATTTCGGCTTGTGGAGTTGAGATGGACAAGCCTCTTCTCCACGGGGTATGCAGTCAAGTCCGCTTTTTACCCCAGGCTACCCATAATCTGGGCCCATTTAGAATGTCGCCTCGTCCCAGCGGGCAGATATGGGTCCAAGCTTCCAGGGCAGTCGAACAAAAGGCCCATTGCAAGGATGCTTACTTATACCGCCTACGTGAAGTGGCGGCAAACGGCAAATCATAAAACGACCTCGGGTAAATACTCGGGTCTTTTTCTTAGCTCATTTGCTGCTGTAATCCACTCGGCTGATTATCTGCAATGCCGCGTTCAAAGTGGAACTATCATTCTACAGGTCAGGTGACTACTAGCATTCTAACAATTTGACGTCTATAAAAGGAATGTAAGTTTGATTTGAAGAGGTTAATTATCGAATTTATAATTTCGACACGAATTACCTACCATGTCTGCTACCGATATTGACTGGGATACGCTCTTCCCTGGTGTACACATTCCCCAGGCAAAACCTGATCCCCCGAAGGTCCCAGATCATCTAGAAGTTCGCTTTCAGAGCCACCCTGCCTTGGGCGAAGTTGCTATCTTGAAAGGTGGCGATTTCTTCTTTTTAGCAGTGCTGGAAATTCCCAACTTCCGCGCGAACGAGCCTTGGGAAGTCAAGCTCTGTTACACATCCCAGAATCAAGCCAGGAAATATTTACCCCTCTCACCGGTCCAGAGTGGTAAAGTATCTCAGGCGATTCACGCAAGACCCCAACACTTGACACGACTGCATTTCGACACCTCTTTTTCATCTTCTACATCCCTCCAATTTTCATTTCTATTTCGAAGTGGTCCAAATGAGGCATGGCGGTCCATACGAGAGGAACAAGGACTCGAAGATGGACATGTCATTATTGATACAACGAGCCTATCGGACGTCGACCCATCCTTACGTGCCATCGTTCCAGATCTCAATGTAGCAGCGTGGAACATTGAAACAGAACTTGACCAGACATCAACCCTTCAATCGTGGATCCTCAGAGCGACTCTACCGGCTGCTGATGCAGAAAGTGCAAATAGTAGCTTTGAAATTGGGACCCCATGGGGCGCCTTTCTAAAGTAAGCAGGAAATGATCATTCTCAGAATATTTACCCTTTCGGCACTGTTGTGAGGCTCAACCATTCCTTAATCTGGCTGACTGTGGTCTTAGATGGTTCGCCATCGTGCGCCTCTTTCCTTATTGGATTGCTCCGCGACAAGGCAAATCGCAGTTTGCAATTGACAAGGATGCAATGCTGTGCTCATTCTTGGGTCCGCATGGAAAACACCTGGTCTTTTTAGCCGTAAATGGCTGGAATGAGGTTGTATCTGGGTTTCGGTCGACGCCTCACGGAGCTATCACTGTCCATGTACTGAATTCAAAATCGCCTTATAGTACCATTAACTGATGTATTCACTAGGCACAAAACAACGGAAGCTCGGAGTCAACCGTCGCAATTGCCGTCGCGGCTGGAGACAATTTTGAAGCCGCAGTTGCAGCTGTCATGTCTTGTGCCAAATCCATTGTAAACCAAGCAAATGGTGATCAGGATGTCGTGGTAGCACCTCTGACGGACACAACTCACTCCCAGGGCATGGAAGATTGGTATGATGGGTTAGGATATTGTAAGACTTGCCTCTCCTCATATTTGCCCCTGCAAGAGCGATCCCGGCTAACGAATTTAGGCACCTGGAACGCTTTTGGCCATGGAGTGACGGCCGAGAAGATACTTTCGGCCTTATCCGAACTGGGAAACAACAACATCAATATCACAAACCTCATCATCGACGATGGTTGGCAATCAGTTGACAAACCAGAAAAACGCCAGTTTGAGCAGGGAATGGTTGAATTTGAGGCCCAAGGAGAGGGTTTCCATGATGGACTGAAGTCAACAGTCTCTCTCATTCGGAAGAACCACCCGAACGTCCAACATGTCGCAGTATGGCATGCCCTGCTTGGATACTGGGGTGGCATATCTCCGACTGGAAAAATCACGAGCAAGTATAAAACTGTTGAAGTTGCTCGTGAAGATGATGACCCCCGCAATCTCCCCGAAGGAGGAATCATGACAGTAGTTGCCAAGGAAGACGTATTCCGATTCTACGATGACTTTTATCAGTTTCTGTCAGATTGCGGCGTCGACGCCGTCAAGACCGATGCCCAAGGTATGATTGATACTTGGATCAGCCCCTCAGTAAGAGCCGAACTCTCTCCAGCATACCTTGATGCGTGGTCTCAATCCAGTCGCCATCATTTTGGCATCAAGTCAATTTCTTGCATGTCGCAGACGCCTCAATCCCTGTTCCGGTGCTACCTGCGCGGGGACAAGAGAAGGAATGTTGTGCGGAACTCTGATGACTTCTTCCCCGAAGTTCCAGCTTCCCATCCTCTCCATATATGGACGAACGCACACAATAGCATCTTGACGCAGCACCTAGACGTGGTTCCGGACTGGGACATGTTCCAAACCGTCAACGAGTACGCAGAATATCATGCTGCAGCAAGATGTATGAGCGGTGGCCCCATCTATATTACAGATATACCTGGAGAGCACGATACAGCTCTCATTCGGAAGATGACTGGCACGACGCCTGATGGGAAGACTGTTATTCTCAGGCTGAGTTCGGGCGGGAAGTCAATTCAGCCCTACTCTACTTATGAAGACGACTTACTTTTAAAACTGGGAGCATACCACGGTGAGTCTCCCTATCATCAAGTAAAAGACCTGACAATGCTGAACATTTATAGAACCATTGAGATCGCCAGTTCTTGCCATTTTCAATATATCAACCCGCCCGCTTACCGAGCTTCTGCCAATCTCGTCCTTCCCTGGCGTGGAGCCAAGACAAAGCTATGTTGTCCGAGCTCAATCGACTGGAACGATTTCAGTGCCAACGGAAGAAGGAAGTTACTCGTCAGTGTTTGCCTCATCACTCGATGTTCGAGGCTATGACATTTTTACGGCATATCCACTTCAGACGTTTGCAGACGGTCGCGATGGGCAGATAAGCATTTCCAATCTGGGTCTTTTGGACAAAATGACAGGCTGTGCAGGAGTTATTGAAAGCTCCATTGAACTTTGCTCTGACAAACGACTCTTGCTCACCACTGAACTGAAAGCACTTGGTACCCTTGGTAGGTTCTTTTTAGCCGCGAGCTTTAGTCCGTATACTGACATTTATACAGGGGTCTACATCACGCAACTTCCGGATTTGATTATTGGGAAGACTATCTCGATCTCGGTCTTTGGACAAAGTCTTGATTCTTTTTCGCGAGTATCCGCTATTGATTCTCGTGTGCTAGAGGTCGACTTAGAAGTCGCGTGGCGCCAAATGAGCACTATCTTTCAAAAGAAGTCATCGGTGCAGGTCGTTGTTTCTATATAATATTTACTTACGTAGCTCAGCTAGATTTTTGCAAACAATTTTTGATTTGAATCTCATTATTTCCATCTACTTAAATAGATTGATCGACGCTGTGTGTCAGCCCCTATTATGGCTGATCGGCATCAAGGTGATCGGCAGCGCTATGCCAGAAGCGTTCCTTCCTGTATATATATATAGCGGTGAGCTGCCCCTTCCCAAAGGGACAGCGATCAGTCTACAAACCAGAATTGATATAGTTGTTGCTATGGACCTATATCGAAGCCTACAAGTGATCGTGATCCCTATCTTTAGACTACCCCTCACACTGTGGCTAGAGAGGTGAGATGTTAGTCAAAGTTGACTAGGCCGAAAATAAGTTAGCGCAAGAAGCAGCAGGTACCAAAGGCTTAAAGGCGACTAAAAGTGCGAGATGCCAAGCTAGTGGAACAAAAGAGACCCATTTGGGATTCTCGGCTTGGTAGTGGGGGACTGGAAGGCGCCTGTACGAGGCTGGACGCCGTTTCTGAATGAGGCTGAGTGCTGTTTGTGGATGGGTGTAAACTGACGATTATAGAGGTTGGATATCGTTTGTGGGGAAGCTGGACGCCGTTTCTGGATGGAGTTGAAACGCCGCCTATACAGGAGAGATTCTGGCTATCATGAGTGCCACGCAATCAAGACGAATACAATATGTGCTGCGGCAACGGGGAGACTCACCAGGAAGCTCCCAACGCATCATTCACCTACAGCAGCTGGGGCATAAATTACTAAGAAAGAGCACTTATGCCAATTGGTGGTCGCGAACGGAGAACCGAGCAGCTTCATGGTCGGAACCAACTTTTTCGCTCCGCTCAAGGTTTCACCTTGAGCCAGAAACCTTAAGCAAAGCGAAAAGTTGGTTCCGACGATTAGTCGCTGACTTAACCGAACTCCCGAGTTAGAACACCTAGCTAACCCCTTTGCACTTAATTGATGGTCAGGATTAATGCTCATTGCAAGCGCCCATGCCGTTAATCAAAGCCTACGCTTAATATTAGAGCCGGAAAAGTAGACCCGCAAAGTAGACCCGTAAAGTAGACCCGAGAAGCAGACCTAAGAAAAAGACCTATTAAGAGTCAAGTCAATTATAAAGATGTTCTTCTAGTGCAAGTAGAGTGGTCATTCCGCAGTCAAATTCCACCAGTTTAGTTCGGTTTTCTTAATCTAGGGGCAGTGTCACGGTTATAAAAGAGCAGCAGACAGGGCCTTCTGTTATAAACGTAGGGTTAATGCATTCTACATTAGATGTTGTTGCTAAGATCTAGTTGAATCTGCAACTAACTCTAATTAGTGTAGATAAGCACATTTTACAGATGCCTTATAATACCTGTATCAACTTTAAGCTTAAGTGAGAGATTTAGCAGATCCTAAGGTAGACACTCCTTTAACAATTAAGATAGGCTAAGTTACTATACTAGGTATAAGGGACGTTGCGTTTAATGTGTTGTTAGAATATTTAGTAGCAGATCATCTAAGCTAAAAGTTCAGACTTATCTACTAGTATCCATTCATATCTAGACTACTTCTAAACTTATTATAAATCTCTTAATAGTCCTATCTTAAACCCTATTTTCTATGCTATATTTGCTTAGTAATAAGGTTACTGCTATCTAGGCACCCTGCTGCTTTCCTAGCTAAATTTATAGTTATTTCTATAAGGCTTTAGAGCTTTAAAAATGTTTAGGCTAAGTTATAGAAACTAGTATAGACATATTAAGAAAATTAAATACTAGAAGTAAGGCTCTACTACTCCTGTATAATTAAGCAAGTATAGTAGCTTGTCTTATAAAATCGCTAGATCTAAGTGTTAGTATCTAACCCTTTGTTTCTACTACTAAGAATGATTCTAAACTATTCTTATTTACATTCTATCTAGGCTATGCATTCTTTAACCCTTCCTAGAGTTTAAATTCTATATCCTCCTTATAAAAGGCCCTAAAATCATATAAAGCCCCTATTAAGCTTTCTAAGCTTAGATAAACCCTTAAGGTAACTATAAATTAATCATTTATATATACTTCTAGGATTAAGTTATCTATTAAAATCTAGACTTTAAGGTCCTTACCTAAGATTAGGTAGAACTAGCCTAAATCTAGATAGTTTACACTAAGGTTCTATAGACTAGATTTGCTTTAATTAACTATAATCTAATTATCGTTTAGGTTAAAAATAACTTTTGTTACTTTAATAGAATTAGGAGCTTCTTAAACATTAAAGACAAATTTCTTAATGCTAAGAATGTGTTTAAAGGTAGCCTTAATGTTAAAATTAGTGCTTTAAAATTATCTAAAGCTTAATAGAGACATAGAATATTTTACATCTTAAAGGCCTTAAAGTTAGGGTATAGGTTAAATGCTAAGCGTTATTATGTTTCTACTCTACTTATCTATGTTCTAAATATGTTACACCTTAATTACGTTACTAACTAGTCTTAAGATCTTATATAGTTCCCTTAGCTAGGTTAAGCACCTAGCCTAACCTTACTTTCTTACTATATATAGTTAGGTAGTTTTATCTACCTAACTAAGCTAGAGAAGATAATCCTTAGAATTATTGAAGATATAAGGTGTATAGAGAACACTATAGTCTAATAACCTATAGCTAGTGATATTAAATTTAGGGCATCTGCTCTTAATTATAAGGATGCCTCCTTACTTAGGTTAGTTATAGTTGTTATATAGCACCCTTAAGACTTAGGGCTGTTATAGGTTAATTAACGTAACGTATGGGGTAACCGTGCATATGGGGTAACCGTGCATTTTACCCTACTACTATAGCTTCCAACCCTTATATCCACCAGTTAATTACAACTATAAGCCTTAGGTATATAGCATAAGGAAGCCTTAGGCAAATAGGGAGTTAGCTAAGTTAGAGGGGTTTTAGTTATTTAAGGGAATAGCTATAGAGGGTTATACCTTCATCTTTTTTATATCCTTTATAGTAGACCTATAGGATAGAATATAGCATTACCTCTAACTTATACTCCTATATGTACCTATAGAGAGCTGTATTCCCTATGTCCTTATATTAATAGTTAGAGTACTATAAAGCTAAAGAGTGTAGCGTTAGCTATAACGTTTACTTATAACATCTTCCTCTATGCCTATAATAATATAGTCCCTCTAATTAATAGAGAAAAAGCTAGTACATTTAAAGTTTATGCTAAATCTTAGGTATATACTAGGCGAAATTCTAGAGCCTACCTTAACGTCTAGAATTATAGAGACTAGTTTCTAGTTAAGAAGGTTATTAGATTAGTAGAGGTAAAGCTAGGATTTACTACGCTTACTAGAAGCAATCATTATATAATCTATTAACAAGTCTACTCTAAGAAGGATTAAGAGAGACTTCTAACTAGAGACAAACAGGTCTTACTAACTAGTTGTTACTACTTATTTTAGGGGCATTTGTAATAGAGGGTTGTTTTTATATTAATGCTAAGAATTTCTAAAATCCATTAAGAATGCTACTAATTAAGACTCACACCCTTTAATATAATCCTTTGACTAATGAATTAGTAGACCTAATACACTTATATAAAAGAGAAATAGTACTCTCTTATCTTAGATTAGTCTTAAGGCTATAGATCTAGAGAAGACTCTAAGTGAATCATATAATGTAGTAATGCTGCTTGTAATAGCTAGTGAACAATCTTCCTAGGTGACTAGATCTTTACTACGTGCCATTCCCTACACATAATTACCCCTGTTAGTAGTGCCTAGATTCTATTAGTAGTAGAAGAGGTACTCTCTAGTCTTAGGGACATATACTACACTATATAGATTATTTGACTATAAGTAAGGGGCAATAAAATGGGATGTTAGACAAAAACGATTAAATGCTATTGTTAATATGAAAGAGGTAGGTGAAAAGCAAACAAGGAGGGACCTTAATTAGTTGAGAATATTATGTAGTTACTAGAAAAGAGACTCACTTCTCTATGTAGTGTGTGAATCTCACGTTATAGGACATTAGAAGTGCACTAGCGAGTAGTTAAGAGATATCTAAAGTTAAGTCGGGGCAGTAAGTGAAAAATGAGAGGATAAAGAGCCTTTAGGAATACCTCATTTAGTGCCTGTAAGGATGCCTCCTTACTTCGACACTAGAGATAGGAGTCGGGGCTGGTACGGATG
>JPKD01000914.1:0-21871 GCA_000750935.1 Pseudogymnoascus sp. VKM F-4519 (FW-2642)
ATTCGCGAAAAGTGCGCAGGGTCCTGTCGTGCGCAGGGTCATGTCCACCCACGTTAGATAATTTTGGCGCTTTCGCTTGTTTGGCGCTTTCGCTATACATGTACGTTAAGCTAACTTACTAAAGGAGCTTAAGTTATAATATATTCTACTATTCTACTTAAGGTAGAAGTTAAGGCTCTATAAGTAGTAAATGAATAGAAAAAGAGGAGGGAAAGGAAGCATAAGAGGTATATAATATAAGGGGGTAGTCTCTCTATATAAGAGGGAGAGGATATTCTTTAGAGTACTAAGATTAATACTCAAATCCATATAGAGGTGGCAAGTGAGACTGCTTAGCAGGTAGGCTCTAAGGGCTGGTAATAGCACTACGGCCGATATGAGAAGATAGGTCATATTACCTATATATGCGAGAGGCGTCAGGAATCAATTACTGTGAGAGTCATATCACTCGGTGATTCAAGACAGGTAAGCAGCATGGGGTCTCGCAGGTAATCATGTTCTATTCGGAGGTAGCTATTAAAACTAGCCGCTGGCTTCCTATTGAAGCCAGCTCGCCCCTACTTATACTCTTGCGTGTGTCCTCAACTAACTAGGGCGAAAGGGGGAAGAAGCTCGGCGATCCCCCTTTTACTCGGCCATGGCGATGGCTCCTGGATTGCCACGTGATGTGACAATTACGATCGAATAAGGGTTATTATATAGGGTGGTGGTATAGTAGTAGTAGTAATAGTCAGATTCTGGTATTTTAGTATGCTGCTCGCTTGTGTGCGCCACTCGTATGTGAAGTACGTTAGTCTGTTGAATCTAAGGTAAATGTCGGCCTGGTCAGAAGAATGACTGACTCGAAATGCGACCAGCTTCATATAACGCCCACAAAGCTTGTAGATATCATTATTGCTAATATACTCAAGAGATATGCCATTATTGAATAACTACGCATAAGGAAAGTCTGAAGTAGTAGTCGTATAAATCGGGGGTCGTCTGGGCTTCGAGAGAGTATTGAACCGTAGCAGATGTAGATCGGTTCAATACTCTCTCTCGAGTCCATCCTCGACTAAACGTTTGTCAAGCCCAAAAAAGAGCGTTTACTGCTTTGAATACTCTGACAATTTCAAACATATTCCCGTGGTGGCACTAGTTTTTTGATAAAGTGAATCCATATTACTAAGAGTCTGCAGTAAACGAAGATGTCGGATCCCAAATCATATTGATAACGCTCACTACGTACAAGCCTAGCATTCAATGATCTTGACTGTATATCAAAGGGTGGCCGCAAGCACAACCACACCTTATCACAACTAACCAAATCCTCTCGGCCTTAGAAGATAACCTTAAACGCTACTCCTTTCGAGATTGTCACCATTTCAAAAGACGAGTCCAAGGTCGCGTGCTAGTTTCTCGATTGCAGCGTGTGAATTTACAGGCACTGAGAGTACCAATCGTTTGATTTCTTGCATGACCCAGAAGAGCAGCAAGTTGGTCCAGTCCAACCTTGGCCGCCGCATTGGCCCCAGATGGCTGAACACTGAATCATAACGTTAGCACCGGTGCTCTAAGATGGCATCATCATGTGAGACTTACGCCGGTGCCAGGGTTGGTGCCACCGGTTGGCTGCGGGGTAGTGGTGGTTGGTTGCGGGTTGGTGCTGCCGCCTCCAGATCCAACCGTGATGTCGGAGGATCCGGTGCTGTGGTAACCCTCGGTCGCGACGATCTGATAGTCATGCGATCCCAACGTCATTCCAAGGGCAGCCCATGCCTTAAAGTGAGCACTGACATCGACGGAGCCGCTCGTGCGGTGACTGGAACGAACGGACCAGTACTGCTGGAAGGTAGACGTTCCCTCGATGGACGGCTGGTTGGTGCGGGTCGTCTGGAGGATCTTGTAGGAGCTGCCGTCCACAGTGGTGGAACCCTTAGAGCTTGCGGCAGACGAGGGATCGTAGTTACCAAAGCTTTCGACGATGTAGTACTCAATCAGGGGGTTCTTGGTCCAGCCGTAGACGGCTAAGTAACCATTGCCGCTGGTCTGGAAAGAGCCAGAGTATGTAATGGTCCTGGATCGCGTTAAATGAGATTTGTTAGGCTGTTAGGTTCAACTTACTGGGCCTTTCCGGGATTCCATCCCTTTCCAGCAACTACGTTGCCTTGGCCACCCCAACTGAGACTGTACCCGCCGCCAGCCTTGTTCTGGTAGCTGGCCGTACCTTGGTCGTCATGCCAGAAGGAGTAGAAGTAACCATTGTTGGTGCCAACCTCATTATAGCGCTTGTTAAGAGGGCTGCGGGACTCCTGTATGCTGTAGTCCTGGCCGGCCACGGCAGCAGACACTCCAATAACGGCAGACGCAACAGCAAGAAGAGACGTGAAGTAAACCATCTTGTTAAATTTTACTTGCGTCGAAGGTTGGGTTGGGTTATTTTTGCGGAGCGAGAAGCTTCTCGTTTATATACAATTTCGTAGCGTCTCGGGAGCAAGATTTGGTATACTCTAACTTATCATTTTAGGCGGTTCTCCGTCAGCCGAATCCCACGGTAAGGTTACAGCCAAGCGCCAAGAGTTTTTATTTTGGCTGTCACGCTGTACTCAGCAAATTGGGGAAACTGGGGAAATCCTTCCAGCACGTCGGAGCTTCTTAGACATTACCATAGAATGTTCAAACTGCCGAAGAAAGGGGTTCAGACTGGAGAGTTGTCAGGGTGGCCAACTCTTCCTCGATCGTCGACTCTTAATCATCAAATTCTTACAGACTCCGCGGCTGCGGTTGTTAATTATTACCAAGTCAACTCTAATTTCTGCGATGCTGAATCAACTCGATATTTTTGCGAAGCTCGTCATCGCTGATCGTCGTAGGTCATACTCGGGATCTGAATGAGGGCTGTGGAATGTTTGGCTCCTTCTGGTGCCATGCATGAACGTCGAGATCTCCGCTCTTGGGTGTTTGTTTAGAAGTAATAGGCAGAAGTAACAGGCTATTCCCGATGATGACATTATCCATAGTAGCTATAGAAAGCTCTTTATTTGGTGATATTAAAGGCCCATTGGTTGGCCTCGTGAGCAATCTCTGGGTGAATCGGTTGTAAATGCCTATTGGCCCGAAATGAAAGTGTGGGGTTTGGGAACGTGCGGCAGCGTGATATTTGGGTGGGGACAGTGCGTATCGTAGTTCCAGCTGTACCTGGTAACCAGTGGTCATAGTGTTCGGCGGATCGTATCCGGATCTGATCCGCAGCTGTCACGGATAGGATCATAATCTGGTCAACATTTGACGGATAGGTACGGGTTATATCCGGATCTTCAGGATATTGAGGCTCAAAATCTATAAATTGCCTAATATATAAATAAATGTCTAGCTTATAGCCAATTTGCCTAGTCCTCCCCCTCATCACTAAATAAATGTCTAGCTTATAGCCAATTTGCCTAGTCCTCCCCCTCATCACCAGCGTCTTCAGCTTTGCTATCTTCACCAGTGTTCGGCACAGATACTGATATACCCGTGGTATCCGGGTATATCCTCGAGTATATACCTACCCGTCGATATTTGAAGAGTATCCGGCGTATCCGGATACTCTCGAGTATATATCCGGATATATGCCAAGTGTAGCCAAGTGTAGCCAAGTGTAGCCAAGACCTATTTTTTCCAACATAGTGAGACCTATATTGATGCTATATAAAGTGATAACTATCCTCAGAATGAGTGACTCGTCGTTATCAGATATACCGACAGAGCTCGAGGGCTATAATAGTTATGATACTCATAATGAGCTAAGTCTGCCGACGCTGCCGCCTACCCCTATTCAACAGGATATTAATCCTATACCGCTCCAGCTCCAGCCTCCAGGACGGATGCTGCCACCGATGTCGTCGATACTATTTACGAAGCTATAATATTCGCGATTGATACTTGATAGTAATCCACCTACGGTTAAGGTAACTTGCTTGCAACTAGACTGCGGATATTCACCTACTCCGCAGCTATTAAGTCAGACTTCAACTGGTAATCTTTAGAAGCACTATACCCAGAAGCATCCAACGGTAGCATATATAACGAAAGGTAATAAGAATATGCCGTCAAGCCCATCAAGTAGTGCATCGTCGTTTTTTGAGCCACGGAACTAGCAAGTCCAGCCCACTTAAGCTTAAGCATCAAATAGTAGAGCGAAATACCGAGAGTTATTACTCTCATTCGTTATATCAAATAACCTCTCCTTACGACTTATTGAGAGCTATTCGTTCCATCAATTAGTACAGTTCTTAGGCCCAACTACTTTGTCAATCTCGTCACGAACGCTACACCGAGAGCTACAGCAGCAATTCTCATATCACCGAGGCTTGCTACAATTAGAACTCCAGTCTCATATTACCTGTGGCGGCCGGATATCTATAACGACAGACGCATGGACCACACGGAACTATACAGAGTATGCTGCTGTCACAGGTCATTGGATTAATGGGAAGTGGCAGCACCGGTGCGTATTACTCGATGTAATCCACCTTCAAGAACCAATTCATAGCGGCGAATATCTTGCTCAAGAATTAGCCGCAGTAACAGATAGCTTCGAAATTACAGGTGCTATCTTTACTTATAAGCGGGATAATGCCTCGGCAAATACTATGATGCTTTCAGAATATGAGAAAATAGCTGGTGAACGTCAGACGACTATTTAACAGCCTTGGACGTTTACTATGAAGGAAGGGGACGTTCGGTGTATTGCTCATATCATTAATATTGCAGTTCAAGCTGCTCTAAAGAGCTTGAAAGCCAGACCGGATACAGAAACAGAAACATACTAATATGAGCAAGGACTTACCCGGATTCCGCAACGTATGGATAGCTCTTCTACTGAAGTATCAGCTAAACTTGAGAAGCTCCGAAGGCATATTTATATGTTTCGAAACCGGCGAGCATAGAAGGATGCTTTACAGAAGCAGATAAAGGCCGCAGGCCAGAAGTCATGCTAATTATCACTTGATATGCTTGTACGCTGGAATTCGACATACTATATGCTTGAAACTGCTATAAAGCTTCGAATACCAATTACTGCAGTATGCTCTACGCAAAAGCTTGATACTAATATGAAGGATATTGCGTTAACAAGTAACGATTGGGCTATTATCGAAGCTCTTGAGCGATTATTCTTAATATTCTTAAAGCCACCAAGACGGCTACAAAGCGATTCATATCCAATCCTTAACTTTACCATTCCTCTCTACTTAAAGATGATAAATAAGGTTACATCGTTACAAGAAGAGCTTGGTAGGAGCTCTACGATCGGAGTAGCTTGTAGAGCTGTGCTTCAAAAGCTTAATGAGTATTATACTCTTACAACGAATTAGCAATGTAAGCACTTAGCTGTTGCTATAATTTGCGACCCACGAATGAATCATACAGTATTTAAAAAGATATATCCAAATACTATAGACGATAGACGAAGATTACGAGTAAGAGCGCAGTTCGAAGACGTTTGTAGAACATACCAAAAGCGAGAGTATCACCTTGATACAGAGCGTATTACTCACGAAACGGCTCTTGCAGAAGCAATAGGTGCTACTACTACAATAGAGCAAGAACCTGATTCTGACGAAGACCTATTTGCATCAGAGGGCTTAGCTTTTCAGGAGCCAGAATGGAGGCGGTGGATGCTTGAACCACGGCCTGGTGAGCATACTGATATTCTTAAATATTGGTGCGCAAAGCAATACCAATATCCAGTTATTGCCCGTATTGCTCGTGACTATTTAGCTATTCCAGCAACATCTGCAGCATCAGAACGAGTGTTCAGTAATGGTAGTGATATTATCATAAAGAAGCGGAATAGGTTATCACCGCCAACGATTAGATATTTACTTTGCTTACGGAATTGGGGTAGAATACGGGAGGCTGATAGCGATGGCGATGATGCTGACGATAAAGCACATGAATAGGGGCTTGCGGAAAGGGGGCGGGCTCACGGAAAGGGGTTTACTACTATCAAAAGCTTCATTTTTTTTATATACTCTATTCTATTTTTATATACTCTATTCAGCCTCATGTATCCGGATACATACCCTACTCTACCCGTCAGATCTTCGCCGGGTATATATCCTACCCGTGAGCTTCACGGATACTACCCGGATATGTATCCGCCGAACACTGATCTTCACCCTCTATTATATGACTGACCCTTACTCCAGTAGCATCACGCTTGCATGTCAAGCAGATCGGCAGTATGATATTTTCCCACAAACCTTTGACAAGTGCCATAAGATAGCCGTAAAACAAGTAATAAGGTTAGTGGCGTCCGAAGGGGTTGCAGGGGGTTCAGAAGGGAAAGGTAGTTTCTTATTGTTCAGGCAGTGTTGACGACACTAGCTTAGACACCAAAATCGCTGCTGAATCCTCAACTCTCCGCTGAACTTGGGACATGAAGTTTCGCCGAGAGATCGGATCGAGAAGGTGGTTGTCCCCTGATAAAGGAAGTGTTGGATTAAAAAGGAATATGTCCCATAGCGCTTAGACGGGTCTATGGAGAGTGTGATCATCATCGCGTGCCAATAAGGTTCGGCGTGACAGCCAGGGAGGCCGATGGAGGGCGATGCGAGATATGCGATCACTCACTCTTCACTCATGGCCCGTGTACACTGCCGTATATCGTATACTCCGTACTATTCCCCCTTCGGCAACCAGTGCCAAGCCAAGTGCACAGGCCACATCTAACCTAAAATGGATGCCTTTGGGCGTCCAACGGCAGAGACATAAGGTTATGCTGGCTAATCTGCACACTAGGTTTCTCGTGTTTCGCTAAAACATAATCGTCGGTGTTCGCACCGACCACCCTGCAGGTGGTCGGCGAAAGCAAGTTGCACACGGAAAGCAAGTTGCACACCGCCAGATAGTATTAGTATATAGATTCCAATACAACCACCATCTTAATAAATGTACCATGACTTATAAACTATAAATGATGAAGCTATTCCTAACGTCAAAATAAACCAGGTTCTAAATTGTCCTCTATATCAAGCTCATGGTCTACAAATAAGCTATTGTTCTCCATATCTAACCCACTAAATCTGATAAAACCAGTATCCTCATCTTCGTCTACTTGCGACTGTGAATAGCCCATTGTTGAAATTAGCTGAGAGGTAGCTTCTTCTTGAAGCTCCGATTCTGTGCTAATTTTTCAGGGTCTAGAATTGGCTCAAGTAAATCAGGTGGAACCTCTTGATTTGCCTTCAAGAGAATACTAACCTGACGCTTTCTTGTCTGCTCAGCTTTGCGTGCTTCCACTCCACGCTTGTGGAGTGCCTTCTTGACTTTGCTCATTGCAATCCGCAACTTATAATTTGCAGTCCGCTTCTGTGATTCCTTATGCTTTTTAACCTTGTCCTCTTTCTTTTTCTGTGCGTCTCTTGCTGTTAATGGACCACTAGTTGTCTGAAGGACAGAGCGACTTCGAATCTTAGCCTTCTGTTGATTTGCAACCTTTACGGATAGCAAATCATGCTGTAGGACTGCAAGCTCTCCATATGCAAGCATATTTTCAGTACCGCGTGCCCAGGAATTCCACTCTTGAGCCGATGGACTAGACAGTAGATCTGGTATTTTAGCTTGCCAGTGCTGGAGTTTTAGCTCTGAATGCATAAATTTCGTTGGTGTTCTTGGGATTTCTTGAGGGCTTTCTTGACGCTCAAGAGGAGCATATATCTTCATTTTCTTAAGAGCTTCGTGAGAGTTGATTGGCCACATTCCAGAGTCACGAAAGGCTCCTATAATAGTTCCCTTCTTAAATGTGTTCTTGCGGATCTCAGCTAAATCGCGGAAGAATGAAGCTATATTGTAATCAATATCTAAGCTCCGCATTGCATGTTGAACAGCTTTCTTATGCCAGTGTTTATATGGTTGGAAAACACCAACATCAAGAGGTTGCATCACATGAGTAAGATGTGACGGAAAGGGATATGGATGAATATTCATTTCTGTAGCCCGCAAGACAAACTCTGGAGTTGTATGGCTTATATGGCTGTCCATAAGAAGCACTTTCATCAGTTTGTTAGGGCCAGCATCTGTATGCTTTATAAAGTGCTCTAAAAGATTATCGCAAGCTCGCTGTTTGTATATCCTGAATCTGAAAGCAAGACTAATTCGTCGCCATTTAATTTCTCATTATACTAAGACTCCATATGCTGGCGTCCTTGTACAATAATCACAGGTGGATACTCTTTTCCAATAGCACAGATAGACTCAATTACTGTGACAGATTTGCGGTTTTCAGCCATAGGAACATACATCTTAATTAAGTCAGCTTAAAGCATCTAAGAATAATAAACTGTACGAACTTCTGTGATATATGCTGGAACAACAACCTTCTCTCCTGGTGCTACTCCTACTCGGAATCCAGTCTCATCGAAGTTGTGGATATCCTGCGGTTGGATATTGTGTTGTGTACACCAAGCAAAATACTCTGAAAACCAATTTTCGACTGTAGAAACATCGTGCTTGGAGCAAGTAGTGGATGATGAGATACATCTCGGCCACAGGACGTGGCGTCCGACTTTGGGAATCGAAGTATATCAAATTGTCAATGAGCTATAATTCGGGAATGTCTCAGGAATGAGCACAGGAGGTTTGAAAAATCATCATTTTTAATCCTAAATCGTGAGGCTAGAAAGTCTCTGCAGAGCTGTTTCATCAACAAGTGCCCGTATACTTGCTATAACAACGTCTTCGGATGATTCGGTTATGAAACCCCAAAATAAAATGCCTGGCTTGAGCAATAGCTCGATCAATGGGAAAAGAAGATCTTCTTGTGGCCCAGCTAGAGCCTTCCCAAACTCGACCATCCTCTGGCAGATATTTTCTAGCTCAATAAGTTGTTGGTATTCTCTTATCCATTTACGATACACTCCAAGAGTGTAAGCCCTCACAAAGCACTGCTTTGAAAGGATATTTGCAGGCGACAGATATAGTTTATCCCAAATAACCCACCTCACCAATCCATCCTCAGAAATTTTTCCCACTGATACATACTCGTCGCAATTCCGCGCCCATTCTTGGAGACCTTGTTCGATGAGAGAGTCCTTACCTTCGCCTGCAAGAAACTTGAGAACATCCGAGACACGGAGAATGATTGTGCCCGAGTTCTGCTGCAGTTTCTTAACGTCGAATATAGCAAGGCCGACTTCATCCTGACCTCTATTTATCCATTTCTGCCCTGCTGTGTGAATTGTCCATTCGAGTATTGGACTCATTGACACGAAATATGTCTCGCTCTTTTCTTTCCTTGTCTTGCCCAAATGTTCGGCCAAATCCTCTGCGAATTTATCGATGGAGTGAGTGCGCCTGAATCCGAGGTCGAAAGGCACATCCAGGTCCTGGACGAATGTAGGCTGGCTCGTACCCGCGTGCTTGTGCGCACGGAAGAGAAAATCTGGATCGGAGGGAGTTGTCCTAATAGTATCGAGAACTGCAAATTCATGTCAGCTCGGCCTTGGAAAGGCAACATGTGGTAGACGAACACTTAGCCCATGTGAGCAGATTCCTTATCCCTTCCACTGCAGTGCGAAGATCCGTCTTCTGCCCTCGCGAACTGATATCTGTCAGAACAGACTCACAAGCGCCAGTGAAGGTAGAGAGCGTCTCTATTGTGGTCCTCAAATCCTTGAGGGTATTCGTGCGGGGCGCTTCCGAAAGTTGATCCTGGACTAGACGGTATAGCTCATTTGATAATGATAGACGGTAGCGAAACACACTTCGTGGTACCGCCATGCTTTGATGCAGAGTTAGGATAGATTCATGATATGATTCTGTTTTATGCTCAAGGCTGGGGTGGAAGCGGGGGAGATAGTGCGGGGTTGATTGCTACGCGTGACTTTCGATCATATAATGTGTTGGATTTTCACTCCGTGGCGCCATGACCGCTGCCACAAGTGTCACCACGAGTGGTTCTTTCCATCTCTATGGAGTAATAATACCGGTTCCTAAGCACCCATCTCTTCAGTTCAGGACGTAGAACCCTTCGAAACTGCGATTATTGCCTTCATTCCTCCAACAGCCATCTCTATCATCAAAGTGTCTTTTCACCCCCGATCGCACGTTTCCCAATATTCCTGCCGACTACTGGCCTCAATTCCCGCCAAACTCTGCCCGTAAAAGCATTCGAAACAGCGATATCTGCTTCCGCTCTTTCACTAGTCGCGCGTGTTTGGGATACATGAAACGTAGTAGTACTTATTCAAAATAAAGATCTTCATTGGTTCTCACGCTACCTAACGGACCGGCAAAAGCGAAACGTTGGTAATACTAAGTGCTAGATAAGTCTTTGAAATCTTTCGAGACGATTGTAGATGGCATGTCCTGTACCCAGTCTCGTACATCCTGAGCAAACGTAGCTAGGTCTGCATCTGCCTTTACTGTAGTACTAATCCTTCCTTCTGCGTCGCAAAAGCTATAATCTGACTCCTGCAAAAAAGGCGGTTGCTCCGCCGGATCCATTATCATGTTCCCAATCCCATGGGCGCATATCAAATCTTGTGTAGGCTTTAAGATAACTGGCGGGCCTTGCCTATAAAGATGGACAGCACTCTCGAGGACGGCTTTATACTAGAGTCCGCTGCAAGCGTTAACAATCCTCCCGTTTCTGGGTTTACATCATCATGGTTGTCCACAAGAATGCTAAATTTAGTTAGTTCATTCGCGCAAGTATTCGATCGAAACATACCGTATGGTCCTTCCAGGGGTGTAAAGTGGGCTGTTGATCTGGACTTTTGCTAAGTCGCACAGACCGAGTCTTCTCCAGTTTTTTGTCACCGTTCTGATCGGGAGGAAGAACTAGAGCCGCATGAAGACGATGGCACTTCTGGAAGGTCATCCAATCTGTCGAACTCCAGTCCCGGTGAAATCCAGGGTTCTAATCGGCTCATCTCCGAATTGCGGAGCTCGAGAGGATGCGATAGACACGGTATTGATGGTCCTGAGGAGGTTCGACCTAGCCGGGAAGAGCTCGGTGTTCATCCAAACGTATCTGGACTCGAGCACGCTATCGAATAAGCTGAATATGTGCTCTGTGATCTTCCCGTCGAGAGCGCTTAATAGACGCAATATTCTACTTGCCAAGGCGAAGTTGTATTCATTTCCACTGTTACAATGACTTCAACTTCTCAGAACAGTTTGTTTTTGACCATTGGCAGGTAGGTTAAGCCTCCAGGCCGAATGTAGAGTTCAAACCAACTTCGAGAGATGTTTTACAACTGGTGATTACGCTGACCTCACAATCCGCTGATGACAATTTTATGTGTGCGGAAGCAAAAATGGCGACCTCCATCTTTGGCGCGAGACGTCCGTATCTGTCACTTCGCCGATACTTAGTAATACATTCACACGTGATCAGAGACCGATGGAACCCAAAACCAACCGGGAAGTCCTGTCATCTTGTCAATCCTTACCTGTAATGAATTATTTAGTGCTATCGCAAACAAAGAAAAACTACTCTCATATCGATTAAAGTAAGTGATCATGGCATTGTTTGATCTGTCCGAACCTTCTCGCTGTCCCAGTTCAGCCAAAGAAACGCCTAGCTGCTTCTGAGATCATCACAAAGGCCGTCAAAACGCCAACAGCAAAAGATCTTCAGAGTGGCGGCCTTGCCTCAAGTTCAAAGCAGGATGACGCCGTTCCAAGCGCTAAACGCAAAGCTGACACGGAAGAGCAGCTCGATCTCAGCCTCCGGAATGGCAAACAAGCTAAAACTGAAGCTACTCATACCCCGACGACATTTTGTGCCCTTTCAAGAGAACTTCACGAGTTGATCTTTGGCTTCGTGAAGCGCCTTAAAGATCTCGCTTGCTTTGGCTTGACGAACACGTACTTCTGGGACATCAGTCACGGAATCATTCAGCGCCGCTTCGCGTCGGAGCTAGGGACCTGGGCAGGGAAACAGATTGTCAATGTCGGCGACTACACTAAACCCGGAGACTATCCTTCTGGGTTGTTCTCGCTCGAGGAGGAGAAGAACTTAACAAACAAGATGTTCCAATATTATGATGGCGTCGGTGAGCAGCATCTGACACCATTGACATTGTATCACCTTAGCGAGTCTTCCGAGATGGTCGAGGCCAAAGAGATCTCCACGCAGTCGACGCGACTCTTGGGCGGATGCATGATGCGTTGCCAAAATTCCCCCACAGACAGTCGGATAGTTCGCTCGAAATCCAGCGAGATTATACACGCCAACGATTCAGCATTCTTGCCACGGGACCAGGCTTGGATTCTACGAAATTTGACTACAAAAGAATTTGTCACTGCGGTGGGAATCGCCTTAGATGCAAAGTACATCGACGGGCCGTTCATTGGCTGCATAGGCTTTGGCGAGGTCGTCATGTCTCGTATCTGTTGGTCTTCGGATCCATCAATCAGCATGCCTTATACTGGAGAGATCTGGAGAGGAGTATGGGCAGGGCATCGCTTTGATATCACAACTGTCTCGCGACATGAGGAGGGTACCAAGAATGAGAAATGGACGGACGTGAGCAAGGAAGTTGCAGCAGAAGTTGCGGCTATCTGGGAGAGCGAATATGGAGCAGATTGGCGAAATATTTTTGAGGATTAAAGCATGCTCGTTAACACTTCTCTGAGGATCACACATGGTACGAGCAGCGTCCGGAGAGTTTGAATGGCTTGCTCTAAGCTGTGCAGTGTTGCCGAGTACTACTCAGAGTACTACTCAAAGAACTTCGAGTAGAGTACTTCCTTAATTGTCTGCTAGAGGCATATCCCTACTGTCATAAGTTAGGTTAAGTTAAGTTTATTTGTAAGCTTCTCGCTATATGCTATAAGCTATCCTAATTATTCAAAGAGTTGGCCGTCGCTTCCGAGCTTAAAAACTCCTCAGTCGCAACTGATCGAGCCTGAGATTTCCAGCATTACTGCCTTCTTCTCGGACGCCTTCTCGTCCACCCTCACCCGAGCTACCCCTCTGCCCTCCTTCGCCTTCCATCTCAATTTTTTGCTGTGGTTGAAGCCTTCCCGTCGCTTTCACAAACTGTATAACAGCTTTGATCGCCATAATTTCTGGCTTCCATCGAACCCGGTTGCCATCAACATACTTTCCAGCCGATAGGTTCATTTACGAACGAGGCTAAATTCAGAGAATACCTCGATAAGCAACATGCTAAGCAAAATTTCGAGAACAAATATGCGGTTAGTCACGCGGTAGTGAAAGATTATTTCTAAAGCCGCGAAGAAGATAGAGCTGAGAGGGTGATATCAATATTCAATTATTGACGGATCTTTCTTCATCCCTTCCTTGTTTTCCTCGAACAAGGCCTCTAACCCAACACTACGATATTATGCATTCTATCCTCGATGTGTTGCTGGAGGCATATATGTTGAGGGTAGCGGCAGAACGGCTGAGAGGCGTAGCTGTCTTCTCGCTTTGTCGTCACACCCCCTCTTGCTTTGCGTCTTTTAATCGCATGGCTCTTTTCCTGGTAAATTCTTTCCAATCAGAATCATTTTTAACGCGCCAAGTCTCAAGCTGCCTATCCTTCTTAGCTTTTCTCTCGTCGCGAGCTTCCTCCAACCGTACTTCTGCATCATCTTTTCTCTCCTGTATTTCCAGAGCCAGCACCCTTTCAACCTACCTGATATTCTCGTTATCAAAACGCCTTTTATCACTAGTGTTCAAATTGAACAACAACTTCGGATCCATCCAATCCCCATTCCGTATAGCCACAACTTCCCTCACTGTGACCTTACAGCTAACTAATCCCCTGATGGCCCTCAATGTCCGCATTCCATTTGCGGTAAACAAATTGTCCTGCGGTTTCCTCGCACCCTTCATAGTCTCATCCAATACCATGACATCTAACCAAGTCAAGCTCGTACACTTAGATAGTAACTCGAAGGCCTCATTACGTTGCGAGCCTCGATACGCAAAGGATATATTTTGAATGAACTTGCGGCGATCACCAATCATGTGCAGATAGGCAAACATCTCCCATGTCTCTTTAAACATGAAACTGTTCGAGCCGAAATAAATAGGGAGAACTTCATCACGGACTCGAGTGCAAGTCCTCGCGATTGCAAGAGTCTGTTCATGTGGAAGAGAGAGAAAAGATATTTCCGATTGTTCCCTCAACTGGACATAATTAAAAATTGCCGTCACATCAGGACATAAGGCGTCGCAAGATACCAGGAGAAGGGCGTAGATAGCAATACGAATTTCCAAAGGCAGCGTGAAGAGCCGTGAGCCTGGTGGAGAAACCTGCGCAGCTCTTCCACGGTTCCGCAGTGAGAGGCGATTTTGCATTTCGCAATACGAAATAATTCGATCCGCGTAGTTTTGGTAGCCAAATGCCAAGATTTAGGTAGCTCTGAACGTTGGAACCTGTTCAGCATCTGTCCAATTGTTATTGATGCTCGCCAAAGTGACACGAGAGCATGTGACCGGAGTAACTATTCGTCCGTCGATAACGTTGGAACGGCTCGGTCCATTAATTGGCTTAACCGACCCTGGCGCGTGACTCCAGGCTGCAAATTTCAGGAATCTTTACTATTTTGGGAGTCGTGCAGCGCATGACAGACCAATCCTACCTTGTCAACGAGACGGGTGAGCCATCACGAAAAGTGGTATAGTGTGATATGTTGAGCCTGAGGCTTGGTGGCGCTGCTTTCCACCGTTCAGCAACCATGCAACACCCCTCTGAGGGTGAGATAAAAGCGCATGTGTGATCAAACCCAGCCATCTCGAAAAAGAACTCAAATGAGTTTTGTAGCTCGTACAGTAACTTCTTTCTTTCCTGATCGTCTGAACCTCTCGCTGGAAGTGGCCAAGAAACAGTGGCCATTTCCTTTCTGAGTCAATGGCGGCTGGCCACATTTCGGAAGTACCTGTAGAATCGGCAGGTGACTTGCTGTTTCAGGTAGTGGGTCAGCACCACCAACTTCACGTGAGCCACATTATTCGCCTGTTCATAGGGACGGTGACTATGTGAATCCGCGATACCCGTTGCCTAGATGATCCTGGCCAGGTACTTTTAAAGGTCTTCAGTTGTGACCGAGCGTAACTTAACTCTCCGTCGGAACTACACAATGAGTGCTATCATGGTATAGATATCCGGCGGCTTATGTTATAAGCAAATTCCCGCGTCACATCGTGATGAGAAATCCAAGTGTTGTGTTTTGTGCCCGACGCATGTTGTACCCCGCTCAATGTTGGACGTGAAAAGCGATCAGAGTGTCACCTCCATACCGAAATATCGTGAGAAGGCATTCTCTCACCGCGCGACAGATTTAATCGACAAGCATGACCATTTCTACATATTACTGTCCATCTCTCTCTCTTTACCACGCACACGCTACGGAAGAGTACCTCGTCCTTTCGAATCCGATCACATAACCACCGTCCCTAGCCGCATCACACCCCACCACGATGAACAACGCCCCGCCATCAGCCCAGGATTCCATCGACTCTCCAAGCTCAAAGGACGCCTCTCGTATCGCCGTCTACAAAAGCACTACTCCCAGGATTGGAATAGCTGAGGACAGCTTATTGCGCACGATCCTCGACGAACATGTGGAGATTCTCAACTTTGCTAGCAGCCAGTTCCTGGATCACGCCATGGCGCTTCGACTACGAACCATCGGGGCAAAAGATCTCGTCAGTATGCTGGCCGAGGCAGAGAGGCTTGGATATAGCGAGACGGACGTCATCAGCGATGACGAAGCTGATGACGAAACTGTACAGGCTGCTCACGAGACACCAGGACGCGCACGATCCCGCCTCGACGCAACTGGTACCTCGACGCCCTTGACGCCGCCTAGTGAGAGGGTAGGCCAAGGTGACAGCGACCCCACTGATTTGCCTCGGGCGCCTCCCATCGGTCGAGAAAAGAAACGCTTGAAAGCAAACAGACACAGGTCTCCCTTGGTAGACGGATCTCATCGCAAAACTCCAGTTCTGCCGTCTAGCAATGACTTCCAGAGACAGCGGAGGACACCTGGAATCCGCAAAAGTTGTGGACCGCAAAGACATGGTGCCTCGCCACATATGAGGCATTATCAAGGACCCTCTACTCACGGTATCGAGGTGGTGGTTATCTCAGACTCGGAACCAGACGACTAAGTCATGGACGCCCTCAATGCACTATGCAAAGAGTCCGCCGTTGATAGCAAAGACCTACAACCGCCGGATCCATTCTAGGCTGAGAGGGCTACTACGGAGGGGCCGAAAGGAATAAAAATTATCTGTCCAAGATCTTAGATTTGGTAGATTATATGCCTGGTTATCTATTCTTTCTATATGAACATCTGTTTCTTTTCCTCTGACATTTCCTATACCTCCCGAACGTTAGTCGCAGAATCACAACCGGACATAGGTCTGCTTGGCCTTCCTGCGAAATGATGAAGACCAAAGTCGATATTATGATTTCCCAAGATCCGCAACTCGAGCAGCGAGGTTCCCACTCCCATAGTTCTCCCTGAACGGGGGCTATAGAGCGAATCGGCCCAACGCCCCAGCATAGAATTCATTGGGAATGTTGGCCCGCTGCTGTGTCATTTTTCGCTTGGGCGATGTGTCGCTACATAATGCATATGCATCCCTAAGGACGCTCTCTGCGGCTTGTATAATTCGGACGAGCTCAGCATCGTCTCCTTCTTTCATTTTTGGTAGCTGATGAGAGCTCTTGATCTCTTCGTCATTGAGCCCCACTGAATGGCTTGGAAACCCTAGCTCAAGCCATGGGACCCGAGCTGATCGTGAATCTCCGAAATCCTGAACAGTGCCCGCCTGCTTTATAATGTCGCTTTTGACGTCCTGGTAGTCGTTTTCTAGCTTAATAAAAGGTCTTTCTCTTCTTCTTTCAATGGTATTGATAATTCCGACCTATCTATTATTTTCTCATTTTTATTATCAACCACAGCAGAATAGTCAATTAGCCCATAGCCTGTAAAATATGTCTGCAGGATACACTATTTCCACAGCGGACTATTATCGCTATATGCTATCCCCTTTTATTACAGTTTGAGCAGACGCACAGTGCCCTCTCCTTTTCCGGGGGTGACGGGTGGCATAGTCACAACCTGGTTCTCGACAGCGGGACCCACTATAACTGGTGGGTTGCTGTATCTGCTCGCACCTATTTTCCGGCCAAGGCTTATGTGCTCAAAGCTCTTCAATTGTTCTTAGTTCATAGCTGCTCAGCAGCTGGACAGTAGCCTTCAGCTCACTTCCCAAGAGTCGGTGTGGTTCAGCCTGAAGGTGTCGCTCCTGGCACTTAAGCCCCGGAAGGACACAAAGAATGACAAATATGACACACTACAGCTTGGTGCGTTGAATTATATGAGAACATGAAGAGGTTTCAGGTAGAAAATCTTCGATAAATTGATCTATGGGGCTATATAGCTCTGACCATAAACCACGCTAAGCAGGGGTGTCACGAGCCAATCATCGTGCCGAGTTTCTGCACTCTCACCGAAAGAGCAGCCCGGTATAGATGGTAGGGGGTTGCCTGTAGGTTGTATAACATGCCTAAGATGAAGCTACGGAGTCCTGGTCAGCGAGATGGTCTGCGCCAGTACCGCGAGTAGGAGTGCGTCTGCGCGTGGTGTACGCGGTGTCGGCCGCCATCGCCGTTATGGGTGCAGCAGCAGCGGCTTTAATCCCACAAGGAAATATCTGATGCCGACTCGCCAAACTTGGATGATCTCCAGAGTTATGGTGACCCGCTAAAAGCGAAATTAATCCTTCTCAACCTTAATCAAATGTCTCCCACTCGCCCTAGTAACCGCAGAGAACTTAGGCAATTCAAGTTCTGGAAAGACCCTTTGCACCTTAGCCCCAAGGTACTGTCCCCAAATACCTTGGAGATTATTGAAAGTTGAGCGTTGTTGCCAGCGTTGGATTATCGTCGGATCGGGTACAGAGCTGATAGTGGGGGCAGAAAGGGGAAGCGGTTGGATTTCAGCTGTCCAAGCGGGGTCAAAGAAGAATGGGATGGAGATTCGATCAGACATAGGCAATGGTGGCGGGACGCGGTGGAGGGGAGAGATGTAGAGACCAGATGTGAGACGATCGAGGATATCACCAACTGTCAGATAATCAGATCAGTTATCAAACCGGACAAATTGCAGAATAGAAGCTCACCATTCACTACAAACGAATCTGGAATCGCAGGGACATCTACCCATTCATTTGAGGGAGAAAGCACTTGGAGGCCGGGAGCATTTTGCGACAGCAGCGTAAGAAACCCGAAATCGGAATGCTCTCCAATGCCATAACTTTTGACGCCCTCTCTTGCTGAATATTTGAAGGAGCGAAAGAGTTGAATAGGTTCAGGCTCTAGAAACCTCCTCCTCACTTCTCCCTTCTCAAAACCCAAACCCACACTCATCGCATCGCTGATAATCAAGCCAAGCTCTGTAATTTTTCCAATGTATTCCAAAACTAGCGTTCTCATTTCAGGTATATCCTCATCCGGAAACTGGTTCTCTCCGTAAGTGGGTATGCCCTTCAATGAATGCTCGTCTTTGGGGTTCGATTCTGGGCCACCATAGAAACCGTCCTTCTGATCCGTACTACCCTTCGTTCCTTCGCCGCCCCAAGGCATGTAGCCTCTCCATGCTAATCCCCCATTCTTCAGGTGTAGCAGGTCCTTCTTTTGATCGGGGAGTAGAAAGAATTTGTCCAAGGTTGCGCATAAGGAATTGGTGAGTTCGGGTGGGATTGGAGTCGTACCGGTGAGGATAAAGATGCCCCAAGTACGGAAGGCAGTGTCTATTTTGGAGATTGTGGCAAGAGATTCGGAAGAGGAGAGGGAATCGGAGGTGAAGAGAGGAGTGCAGTCGACGATAGGAATTTGATTCATTTTTACCAGAGAGCGGACAGTTAATTTCTGTGGACGAAAGACGGTACTCCTGCCAAATGGCTGCAGCCGACCAAAATATAATGCGGGGTAACCGTGGTTTATTTTAAGTTCTACTCACTATGCTGCAATAAGATATCATCGACTGCACTTCTCTCTTCACCTCCGATTCCCTCTCCTCTTCCGAATCTCTTGCCACAATCTCCAAAATAGACACTGCCTTCCGTACTTGGGGCATCTTTATCCTCACCGGTACGACTCCAATCCCACCCGAACTCACCAATTCCTTATGCGCAACCTTGTCCAAGGGTTGTGCATAAGGAATTGGTGAGTTCGCGTGGGATTGGAGTCGTACCGGTGAGGATAAAGATGCCCCAAGTACGGAAGGCAGTGTCTATTTTGGAGATTGTGGCAAGAGATTCGGAAGAGGAGAGGGAATCGGAGGTGAAGAGAGGAGTGCAGTCGACGATAGGAATTTGATTCATTTTTACCAGAGAGCGGACAGTTAATTTCTGTGGACGAAAGACGGTACTCCTGCCAAATGGCTGCAGCCGACCAAAATATAATGCGGGGTAACCGTGGTTTATTTTAAGTTCTACTCACTATGCTGCAATAAGATATCTAGCATTGACAAGACCGCCTCATTATTATTATCAAGTGGGAGACTGTTGGAGGGTTGGCTCGGTTGGGGATTCCCACATTCGGGGCAGCCCAAGCCGGCGGGCCGTGCGTATGATTTTTTCATAAGGGTCTAGCCAATAAATAAGCCCTCTGCAGTACACGTACCACTAGAGCCCCACACACGATTGAACCAAGTGAGGAGGCCACATATGCATACATGGATCATGAACCACGAGAGTGGGTCAAGAGTTGCGACAGGGGCAAGCACATCGAATAGAGGATTCAGGTTGACCAATTAAGTAATTAACGCAATTAGGCAACCATTATTAAAATGGCGTACCACAAGCAGTGACATGGCTTGATCAGCATGCCAAGCCACTATTCCCGGAGCTTGCCTTATCGAGTTAATCCTTGGCTTTAAACAGCCAATAGTTAGCGGCGCAAGGTTAACCCTAACCCTGGATCTACGGCATACCCCCTGAAACCTGGCTCGTGCACGCGCCAAGTACATATCATAAACGCCTTTTGCAGTCTTGTAATCGGAAGGAAGAACGACCTTCACAAAATTCGAATAAACAAAAGGGCTTAGACAAAAAGTCTCAATCGAACAAGGCCGCTCGGCAGAGCAGAGAACACGAGAAAGTTTAAATCGCGAACAAAACGCTGAAAATAAGACGAAAAACGGTCAACCTGGAGCAAAATTCTCATTCTTCTTGCAAATTAAAAAGTTTGAATTATCTTGGGAGTGGTGCTTTCCTGTCTTCGAATTCTTGATCATATTGTATATTATAATTTCCCTGTTCTATTGTGGTCGATATTGAGAAGGTTTGGTAGGACACATTTATCACCTTTCTATCACGTGAAAAATAGTGAGGCATGACGACACACATAATCAACCAATATTTCCAACCAGCATATGTGGTTGAGGTGGGTGGTAAATCAGACTAAGGATTAAGATTTTGTGCTGTTAGATTAACTATGTTCGGTTATAGCTGCTAAATCGGTCGAGAAAGCGCTATCACTAATACCGGCAATATTAAGGCCAGGCTAAACTGGAGGCTGCTGATCCACCACTCTCGGTTGGAGTCAGCCTTGACAGCGAAGTTTTCTTTTAACCTATAGCATAACAGGGTTCCTCCACCACAGCTTCACCATTGAGCTTTTACTATCCGGATGGTGGGCTTGTCGGACAACTCAGCTGCATTCCATGAAGCTGGTCAAATATAACGACTGGGTAAATGCCACCTGGTTTTGAACGCTGTTTGCCCACAGCTGTGTAGCCTGAGTCAAAATTCAGTGGGTGAGTTTCATGAATAATTGTCGAGGGTTCTCACAAGGACCGCAAAATCCTTGCTCGTTTTTAAATTGGACTATCGATGGAGACTCATGACAGATGTAACAGGAATCTGACTCTTCAGCATGCGAACCGCTTTTTTTGAGAACAGGTGACACTGACGCTGATCACAATAGACATCAATGCCAGAGAAAATGTCACAGCTTGCCTTCTGGCATATTCTTTGACCGTTCATGTGCTCACTCAACCACTGAGCAATGCAATCAGGAACGGTTGCATCATTCGTAGGGGAGCCGCAATTTGCCATCAGAGGCACTCTTCTGAACCTGGATGTAGTTTGCGCGGGGGAAAGACGTTTGTCGAAGAATCGGAAATTAATTTAGATTTCAGTGGGGGGATGACATAACCAGAAGAATGTGCGTTAGGGTTTGGAGGGTCCGGTATTCTATCTCTCCACTCTCAGCCGCATCGACACTTAAGTAGTCAACCAACTGCAATGAAACGTCAAAACCCCGATTTTCCTGGCCCGTGCACCCTACAGATTGTGTCAGAACTCTTCTGCTTTACGTCATGACTTCAGAAATGTCTCGTCCACACGTGAGGGATGTGCCCACACTATGCCGTTTTACGCCATAATCCCGTATCGGGCCTTTGCACGCATTGGGGACTCGCCCGGATTTCTGATAATTCGCGTAGTACGTAGTCTCAGTTATGGCCCGTGGTTACTCAAGTAAGGTGTCCAGAAAACGTTGCTGTCAGCGCAGTAGAAGTACACTAGAATGTTAACGTCGGTTGAACAGTACCTTCTTTGAATCTGAGTCAGGCTGTATCCGAAGCATTACATCAACACTGAAATTAGGGCATCGAGTGGAGGGAGAAGTACGACCCTTATGAGCAACAGCAGCTCGTATAGTTGATAGGATTTGCTATCGTGGTGGAGGGCTAAGACGCTGAAACAGAGTCCGAATTTAGCCCGTTGAGCAAACCACGTGTAATTCTTGCGACGTTCAAAAAGGTCACCTTGCCAAGACAATGGGGTTACGCGGTTAAATTTAAAAATAGGCATGGTTTACCACCAAAACGTACTAGAAATGTGCCAAGAACCGAGCCACAAGCC